>PGFW01025434.1:11560-32119 GCA_003123925.1 Haematobia irritans
ACCAAATTTTTTGAGACGCATTTTATAGTACACCTTCGTTTTGCTAACCTTAGGACTCAGTTTAGGCGCTCACCTCCTTCATTGCAGACTAATTTTTCCTTGCGAGCATCCTTTTGAGGTCTGAGAACAAGAAAATGTCGCCTGGGGGCCAGACCGGAGAATACGGTGGGTGGGGAAGCAATTCGAACCCCAAATCATGAGAATTTTTGACAATCGTTCCCAATGAACTGTGACACGGTGCGTTGTCTTGATGGAACAGACACCTTTTCCTTCCTTTCATATGGGGCCGATTTTGCCGCGATTTCGAACCTTCGAAACTCACCAAATAACGCCATAATGAAAAGCCACTTTATGATGGTTTTTCCCTTCTCAAGATAATCGATAAAAATTGTTCCATGCCATCCCAAAAAAAACAGAGCCATTACTTTGCCAGCGAACTTTTTGAGTCTTTCGCACGCATTCGGCAGGACGCGTTCACCGTCATGTCCCCTCAGGCGAACTGTCGATTGGACTCAGGAGTGTAAGTGAATGAGCATGTGCATCCTTGTCACATATCGACGGAAAAACTCGGGTGTATAATACGAGTTAACAGCTGCAATACACCCGCTCAGATCATCTAACACGTTGTGTTTTGGTCAATGTGAGCTTGCTGCGCACCCATTTTGCACGAGAGCTTCCGCAATAATCCAAATATTGATGAATGATATGCAAAAGTCCCTTTGATATCTTTAAAGGGCCTCTCTATCTCGATCAACTTCATTTTACGGTCAGTCAAAATTCATTTTTGTGGATTTTTTTGATGTTTTCGTCGGGTAACCACCTCGTTTTCGGGCCCACACGCAGAGAAGGAATATGGATAACCTCAACCATGTTTCGAGAGCAAAAATGTTCATTTTTTGGAAACGGTGACCTGAGTTTTTTCGTCGTGCAAAAATGTTGTTTTTCTCGGGCAACATATACACTGGTTGCCGGAGTCTGATCATAGGCGTTTTTGTGAGAATAATAGACATGTTTGCCGCAAACATGTTACACTGTATCTCCGTCCAAAGAATAACATGTTTGCTCTCGAAACATGGTTGAGGTGATTCATATTCCTCTCTGACTGCACTGCGTTCACGCGTCCTCCGTGCTCATTTCACCACCTTGAATTTTTGCATACCAACTCCAATTATTTGTTGTTCCTGTGCAGAGTCCGCGTAACTCATTATCAAGCCAGTCTTTTGTTCCACCGTATTTTTTTTCTTAGAAAACAGTATTTTATCAAAACGAAATTACTTTTTTTCCATATTTTTTCCACTAATAAAAAAGTGCTTCCAAAAGAACGCTTATCTCACAACTAATTTACTTACACGATACTCCAATTTTGACCGAATCCATTCTGAAAGGGTTGTACTATAAAAATATTATTGCATTTAATACCAGCGATGCAAATCTATGTGTCAGACCGGGTGACGTTAATCAGCCAACTTTATTGGGAAGAGTCATTATAATAAGCTTCCAGAAAGAGATGGCATATCTGAATAAGTTTGGGAGTATATATGATACAGAAGCGATTTTTAACGATTTTTTGATATCCTGTCATATTTGCCCCAGTGCGACCATACCGAAAGGACCACTGAATTAATCGAGGCTGCAACTTTAACTTAACCTAAAGTAGCATACAGGTTGGCTGCTATCATTGTTACCAAAATTTCTGGTTGCTGTCATTTCTAAACCGCTCAAATGAAAGCTGACAGGTTATTTCAAGGTGACAAGGTTTATTTGGCTTGATTGCAAGCATTCGAAAGCAATTTTGATCTATTGTATTAAGAACTAAAGTTACTAGTGATTGGAAAAAAAATTCAAGTTGTGATAGTGTAAGTGTTTTTATATTTGGCTGAAAAGCCCACACGCTGGCTGTCGTTATAAAGTCCCCTTCAGACTTTTTAATTTGAAGCAAATTTTTGTTTGTCGTAACCATTTTCTCCTTAACCGTGATACTGGACAGTGTTAGCATCGCGACTATGTTAGGTTAGGATAGGTATGCTGTCAGCCCGATATTGCAGACCCACTAGACTAACAGATGCATTGTGATACCACAAATGGTAACTTCGCTCTTAATCAACTAGAGTGATGCCCGATTTCCATGTTAAGCTCAATGACAATGGATCTCTCCACAGTGAAACCACCTTGAGACAGCTTTGAAATACTCAGAAATGTCCACCAGCAAGGGCTGCATTTTGCGACTATTCTGCATTTTGACGATTTTTTAATCAAAAAATAGCAAATGCCGTTTTCTGATTTTTGTCGGCCAAAAATGACGATATTTAGTCCGTTCAAGCAAAAATCAAAAATCAAATTTGATTTTTGGAATAAAAATAAAAAATTTAGTTTTCGAAAATATCGATGTTACATTCCAAAATACGCTAAGTCTAAAAAAGTGATTTTAACAGGAAACAGTTCAAAGTTTTTTTTTATGAAAATTTCTCAGAATAATTAGAAATTGCAATTTTTTCGGTCTAAAATTCATATTTATTTATAGCACTCTCTCTACTCTCTCCAGTATGCTACGAACCAAAAATAGTGATAATTAGACATGGTAAAAATGACTTAGACCACTTTGTATCCGAACAAAGCTTTTTGACCTTTTTGGATTTGGACATTTTATTTAAAACTTTAGTCACATGCTAAGTAGCAATATTAACCATAAACCTTTTGATAGAAGTTCCAATAAATCATTTGACAGGATTAATTCACATCAGTGCGAATTAACACACAGACCACTCCCATCAAAACATGCTTAGTCGACTTAAAGGGTACTGCTGAAATGAGGGTATCAAAGATATTATTTCTATAATTTTTTTTTTATTTTCTATGGAATAATTGTTGACAAATTTTAATTTAAATATAGAAAGTTACCACTAATTTTATTTCTAATAGAAAATTTTGTCAAATTTTTTTTTCTATAAGAATTTTGGTAAAAATTTTTTCTATATAAAAAAGAACATTTGTCAAAATTTTATTTCTATAGAGAATTTTATCAAACTTTATTTCTGTGAAATTTTTTTGTCAAAAATTTTATTTCTATAGAATTTTCTTCTCAAATTTTATTTCAAATAGAAAATTTTGTCAAGAATTTTTTTCTATAGAACATTTCGTCATAAATTTTTTATTTCTAACAGAAAATTTCTGTCAAAAATTTGTTTTTCTATAGAACAATTTTGTCAAAGTTTTTACTTCTACAGAAAATTGTTTGTAAAATTATTACTTCTAAGGAAAATGTTATCGAAATTTTATTTCTATAGAAAGATTCTGTCGAAATTTATTTCTATAGAAATTTTGTCAAGAGTTTATTTCTATAGAAAATTTTGTCAAGATTTTATTTTCTATAGAAAAATTTTGTCAAATTTTATTTCTATAGAAAAGTTGGCCATAATTTTATTTCTAATACGAAAATTTTGTCAAAACTTTTTTTTCTATAGAAAGTTTTGTCAAATTTTTTTCTGAATAAAGCATTTTGTCAAATTTTTATTTCTATACGAGAATTTTATCAAAACTTTTTATTTCTGTGAAAAATTTTGTGTTCAAAATTTTATTTCTATAGGAAATTTTTTTCTCAAATTTTATTTCTATAGAAAAGTTTGCCATAATTTTAATTTCAATAGAAAACTTTTGTCAATTTTATTTTTCTAAACAAGAAAAATTCTTTGGTCAAATTTGTTTTTCTAATAGAACATTTTGTCAAAAGTTTTACCTCTACAGAAAATTTTTGTCAAAATTTTACTTCTACAGAAAAATTTTGTCAAAATTACTTCTACAGAAAAATGTTTGTCAAAATTTTATTTTCTATAAGAAAAAATTTTGTCGAAAATGTTATTTCCTATAGAAAATTTTGTCAAGATTTTATTTCTAATAGAAATTTTGTCAAATGATTTTATTTCTATACGAAGAATTTTGTCGAAGATTTTTATTTCATAGAACTTTTCTCCAAGAACTTTATCATCTGTAGAAAATTTTTTGGCACATTTTTATTTCTGTAGAATATCTTGCAAAAATTATTTCTTTAGATTATTTTTAGTAATTTTTTTTCTCTAGTAATTCTTGTTAAAATTTTAATTTCTATAGAATTTTTTTCTTCGTCAGATTTTTTCCTATAGAAAATTTTGTCAATTTTTTTTTCTATAAGACATCCAGCAAAAAAATTTGAATTTGTCAAAGGCACAACTTTAAAAGCACTTCCAAGAAGATGCACTCCCAATGATGCTTCTTGTATTTAAACTACACAGGAAGTTCTTATTAAATTCAAATTTTTTTATAACTTGGTTTTTTTTCAATACTTTTTAATGGATATTGTTAACGTTTTTTTTTGTTTCAAAATAGGTTTAAAAAACAGAGTAAAGAATTCATAAAATGGTACAAATAATTTAAATTTTGTCGAAAAAAAATGCTAATTTCCATCTAAAAAATTTTGAAATATTTTGAAAATATTTGAGGTCAAACGTTTCCGACAAGGCGTTAGAAACCATTACAAATTATAAAAAATTTTAAAAAAATTATTTCTTTGACCAAAATAATCACAGAATTATTTTTAATTTACATCCAAAGACATTGAATTCGGATCACCCTAAAGAAGTGATGCATCATTCAGTGGCATACGGCAGTGTGAAATGGAGACTTTAACTCCTATACTAAGCCCATGTTAAATTCATCGCTTCTGCTGTCAATTTTGCACACCACTTCCGATCCAAAAAGAAACATTTTCCATTAACTTTTTTGGCAATGCTTTTTTTGCAGGGATTTGTCAAAATTTTTATTTCTATAGAAAATTTTTGTTAAAGATTTATTTCTATAGAAAATTTTGTCAAGATTTTATTTGTATAGAAAATTTTTTTTTTTTTTTAATAGAACATTTTGTCAAAATTTTACTTTTTACAGAAAAATTTTATCAAAATTTTAGCTCTCTACAGAAAATTTTGTCAAAATTTTATTTCTATAGGAATTTTGTCAAATATTTTATTTCTATAGAAAATTTTGTCAAATTTTATTTCTTAGAAAATTTTGTCAAAATGTATTTCATATAGAAAATTTGTCGGCAAATTTTATTTCTATAGAATTTTGTTAAATTTATTTCTATAGAAAATTCTTGTCAAGATTTTATTCTACAGAAATTTTTTTGCACATTTTTATTTCTTTAGAAATTTTGCAAAATTAATTTCTTTACATTAATTTTGGTAATTTTCTCTTAGTAAATTCTTGCAAAATTAATTTCTATGAAAATTATTGCAAATTCTTTTTCTAAGAAAATTTTTTTGCAAAATTTTATTTTATTAAATTTGTGAAAAATTTTATTTTTAAATAAATTTTGCAAATGTCAATTTTGAAAAACCGGGCAACACATACATAAAAACTTACTGAAGTAAAAATATATATTAAAAAAAATAATTTTTATATTATTTTTTGAATTGCATACATAGCATTGCATAATATATGTTTTTTTTATAAAAAACTGAATTTCATTATGCTTTTGTTGTTTGAAAAGTGCATACTTGTTTTAATTGTCTGTTCTTTATATGAAATAAATATTTTTGGTTTTAACCAAAAAAAAAATGAGGTTTGGTTTTAATATTTTTATATTGCGTTTTTTTTGACGAATTTTTAAAAAATGGAAGTGACGAATTATGACGATTTTTCGGAAAAAAGTGAAGATTTTCGTGAACTTTTATTTACTGTACTTTATGGTGTTCGGTCGAAAGAAAGGGGATTTAAATCCAGGATGTAACCATTGCACCAAGTGTTGGCTCCTTCATCGCGACTAAAAAGTGGAGAAAAAAAAAAACGGCAAAAACGGAATGAACCGAAAAGTAAAGACAGATTTGTTCGAAATACATGCCACACGTGGTCAAAGCTCTGCTAGTCGAGCTGAACATAACGCGAAACGATGGCAACACATAATGAAAAAGGAGCTTGTTTTCACCGTTCGAGAACCATTCGCAATTGAAGCATTTTGTGACAAACAAAGATGATCGGGATTTCGTTGCCAAAGAGATCACTTGAAAATTTACATCTTCCATTGGCCACCAGAATTTAAAGCCGACCGATGTAATAGTGTCATAAGTGTGCAAAATATTTTTTTTCTCCAATTTTTGTAATGGTAAGATATTAGCATATTTTTGTGGTCGCCTAAGTGTGTCACGGGCTGACATATATTGTAAGGCCCATAGTTCGTGAACGTGTTAAGAGATATTCCTCGCACGCACGCCGGTTCATAAATTACAGATTTGGGACGTGGTGGCCAACATTCATACGCCTATAGGCCAACCGTTGAATTCCTAAGGGATCCTGGGTCAAGCCGTGAAACCCCACTAGGGACCACAAGACTTGCAAGCTTAGAGGAAAGCACCTGCCTAGGTTTTCATGCAAAGAAAAAAAATGCATGTTATGCAATCGGTTTTTTATTTATTTTCTATTTTTTATTAATTTTCTATTTTTTTTTTTGTAAAATTTAATTGTCCAAAAATTTGCACTTAACAATTCCTGATTGGCGTAACAGCAAAAAAAGAGGCTTCCAAAAAAGTGTTTTGGATCCCCAAAAATCTGTGATCCGGAAAGTAGTGCAAAACTTGGATAATCTCCAATGAATTTTACAAGGGCTTGTCATAGGACGGAACTCCCGGTTTTGGATCCTTTGGCAATTGCTTTTAGAAGTTGTGCCCTGGAAGTTAATTGTTGAATGAAGAAAAATTAAAAGCGAAAAAAAAATTTATTTTTTTTTCACGCAATTTCCACTTTTTTTCTTCCATATGTTTTATTACACTATTATTATCCTAGTTAAATCTAATTTTCAATTTAAAAAAACTTTTTCGCTCCGGCCAGGGGTTGAACCTGGGTTTGCTGGCACGCATAAACAGAACAACTAGCACACTCAGCCAAAACCGCCATTGAACATAAAGCGTCGAAGGTCGATTTCAAAAATGTTTGTGATATGATCGTAATACGAACACCGATAAGGGAATAACATTATAATTGCTTCTCGAGGTGTTCTTTAATTACACAGAAAAAAATATGAACAAAAATATTTCCAATTAAAAAGCTTAATTTGAATTAAAAAATTTTTTCAATTAATAAATTAATTGATAACAATTAACTTTTATAATCATGATAGAGAACATTAATTAAATTAAGTCATTGATTGAAATTTTAAAATTTTTAAATTAAAAGATTATTGATACCAGATTTAACTTTTAAAATCAAATGAAAGACTAATTCAGTTTAAAAAAAAAGTGGCTGATTTTTTTTTTTATTTTTAATAAAATATGTATTTCAAACATCTTTTTGCTATCCAAATAAAACTCTACAGCGAATTAAGAAAGTAATTCAAAATAGTTTACCTTTTTTAATTAGTAAATTAATTGAGTTTTGCAAATCAACATCAATTAAATTTTTAATTGAATCAATAAAAAAAATTTAATTGAAAAATTTGCTGAAGAAATATCAATTTAATATTTTTTAATCAAGAAATTTGTTCTATACCAATTAAAACTGTGATTGAATACTATCATGTTTCGGTGATTGAAGACAATTCAATAAAAAATTAATTGGATCAATTAATTGGGATTGAATGCAGAAAAATTTTTTTTGTGTGTTAGTATGAAAGAAAAAATAAGAAACGAGGTTCAAATCTCACTAGCGGCATTTTTTTTATGAAAATGTTTTCTAAAAATAAATATTTCTTTAGTTATGGCATCGTTTTTATTTTATATTTTTCGGCATATGTTTACGTATAATATATTTTTTTCCATTAAAAATCAACAGAGATTAAAAATTCTCGTAACGTGCAAAACCTTCTCATAAAGAACTTCCATGGAAGCGAATAAAAGTCAAACGGCATAGGTTCAAGATCCCACGGGATGAATTTTTTTTTTTTAATTATTATTTTTTTTTTTACTTTTTTAAGTAATTTTCAATTTTTTCATTAGTTTTTCTATTTATTTTTTGTTAAAAATTTAATTGTCCAATTTGCACTTAAAATAGGCCTGATTGCGTTTTTTTTTTTAGCTTGTGCACCAGGACTGCATCAGAAGTAGAAAAAAATCATTGGGGGATCCCCCCAAGATGCGCTTAAAAGAAATGGTTGTGCACTTGTCCAAAAGGACAGCAACGGAAGTGTAAAAAAATCATTGGGGACCACGATGCGCTTTAGAAGAAAATGTTTTTGTGGAGCTTGTCAAAAGGACTGCATCAGAAGTTTGAAAAATTCGTTGGGGATTCTGGGATGGGCTTTAAAGAATTGTTTTGGGAACAAACTTCAATATTTTTTGCTGGTACTTTTCTAAATACTGTGTCCACAAGGAACGTGCATCGAGTAGAAAAAAATGCATTGGGGGATCGCCCAAGATGTCTTTAGAATAAAAATGTTTTGTGGACTTGTCCAAGGAACTCGCATCGTGAGAGTACAAAAAATCATTGGGGGATCCCACGATGCGCTTTGAAGAAATGTCTGCGATCGGAATTGTGAAAAAAATCGGTGGGGTTTCTGGGATGCGGTCTTTAAAAACGAATGTTTGTGGAACAGACTTTCCATTTTTTTTGCTGGGATTACGAACTGATATGGACCAGATTATTGTTTTATTGGGGGTCGGTTTATCTGGGGCTAATGTATAACTATGAAACGATATGGAACTAATTATGGCAATGATTGTTAGCTGTCCATATCTTGGCACCAACGTTCCGAATTTCAACGAATCGGATGAAATTTTACTTCCTCCAAGAGGCTCCGAAGGTCAAATCTGTGATCGGTTTATATCGAACGGCTATAATAATTATGGAACATTATGGGACTAATTTTAGAACGGATTCTAAGTGTCCATAATAATCATATCAACAACATACAAAATTTCAAGTGATATCGGATGAAATTTGCTTCCTAGCGCAGAGACTTCGGTGGTAAAATCTGGGGAATCGGTTTATAGGGAGACCTATTATACAATTATGGACAATTTGAACAGCAATTTTGGCATGATTGTTGGCAAATATATCTTTCAAAAAAGGCTCCGAGTCAAAAATCTGAGGATGCGGTTTAGCATGGGGGCTAATTTATAATTATTTGCATGGTTGTTAGAGACCATATACAGTAATAACAAATTTTCAAAACCTTTGATGCGGATGAAATTTTGCTCATCCAAGAGGATCCGCAAGCACAATTTGCGGAATTGGGTTTTATTGGGGGTATATAAATAATTATGAAACTACATGGACCAATTTTACGTGAATGCTTTAGAGAACCCTATATTACACCACGTAAACCAAATTTCAAACCGATCGGATGAAATTTGCTTATCCTAAAGAGGATCCGCAAAACAAATCTGGGGGTCCGTTTATATGGGGGCTATACGTAAAAGTGTCCAAATATGGCCCATTTGGCAATATCCAACCAACGTAACATGATAAAAACTACTTGTGCGCAGAAGTTTTCAAGTCGATAGCTTGTTTCGTTCGGAACGTTTAGCCGTGATTGTTCCTACAGACGGACATCGTTAGACTCGAATCAGAAATTTCAAGCCAACGAACCCAAGATTATATATACTTTTATGGGGTCTTAAGACAATATTTCGATATGTTACAAACGGAATCACAAAGTTAATAATACACCCCAATCCTATGGTGGAGGGTTATGAACATAAGTATTTTTTTTAACACTTCCCTCGAAAATTGCACAATTATCTTTTGAAAATAATCGAAGATAATTCAATGCTTCTTGATAGACCGAGCGGTTTGTCATCAAATTCGAGCGACCATTGTCTTCTAGTTGACAATAGGACACTCGAATAAATTTTTTATCCACATAATCCTTACAAAATGGAATTTTGTGTCTATGTGTGTTAAAACGATTACTGATTCCTCAGCTTTTAATTAAATTTAAATCAAAATCAAAAAATTAAGTTTTGAACGAAAGTCTATATTATCTTTGTGGTGCGATTCCAAAATTTAGTTTCTTTTCGGTAGCCAAGCTGGTTCAAACTTGCCCCATTTCTATTCCTTAATTAGGCTTAATTTAATTTTACATAAAATAAATTTTTCTCACAAGAAAATTGAATATGATTTGATGACTTTTGAAAAATTTTCCAAAGCATTCAAATAACTAATGGGAGAAACCAACTCCAAATAACAACAAAAAGAAAAAATACGTTTTATAATGAAAAAAAAAAAAAGAAAAAACAACAACCAATACTCATAACTCCAATTAAGAACTACCCCTCGATGTCCAAAAGTGCTTGATGGCGATAATCCACCATGACACGCGCCTCTTTGAAATGGTAATTGTTTTTTTCTGATACCCCAAAAAACCAAACAACTAAATATTTTTGGTGTTTTCCTATGGGGATAAATTTGTCCCAGTCCCATGAAATAGGAAGGAGGATTATTGGAACATTTATAAATATTCCGCAAAACAGTTCGATAAGAGTCCATTGGCTTTTGTTCGAGGTCACAGCTGTTTGATGTTTAAAAAAATAAAATTTCAAAATTTTTTCAAAATTTTTTTTGAAAATAATTTTGGCTATTGAATGAACAATTTCTTATGTAGGGTCTAATTATTTCACTGGAAGAAGGTCTTCTAAGACTATTGATGATGAGCTCTCACTCTCTGATATGTCGATGATTACATGTGCAATAAGACATAGCTTGCTAAATTGATTCCATTATTCTATGGAAGGAGTGGAAAAAGTTTATTTGAATTAAAAACAAAACTCACAGCTTTCAAGTTAACTCACTCAATCCATTCATTGTTATAAGCATGAATAGTCAGTCGTCTAATCATATGGGAAACGTTTGTTCGAAAAAACTCAATTTTCACTGTAGTCCAATAACTATAGTGACGAGTAAATTTTTATTGTTTGCTGGTTTTTTTGCAGCAATGTTCTTGAAGTTTCGAAAACTAATCTCTAATTAATGCAGTCATCACGATTAAGTTGTTACATACTTGTTAAAAACACTGACATAATTTTCCTATAGAAATAAAACTTTGGCAAAATTTTCTTTACAATAAAATTTTGAGCAAAATTTTCTATAGCAATAAATTATGAACAAAATTTTTACAGAAATCACATTCTTGACAAAATTTTCTATAGAAATACATTTGACAAATTTTCTACTAGAAATACATTATGACAAAATTTTTTATAGAATAAAATTTTGGCAATTAATCTATAGCAAATACAATTTTGAAAGGCGGAGGTCATTTTCTAGAGTAATAAAATTTTAACGAACTTTTCTAGAGATTCTAAAAATTTGTGGACAAAATTTTCCATAGAAATAAAATTTTTAGCAGAAATTTTCGCATAGAAATAAAATTTGACAAACTAATTTTCTATAGAAATAAAATTTGACACAATTTTCTATAAGAAATAAATTTTGACAACATTTTCTATAGAAGAAATTTTAACAAAATTTTCTATAGAAGAATAAAATTTTGAAACAATTTTCTAGAGTAATAAAATTTGAACAAAATTTTCTAGAGAACTAAAATTTTGACAAAATTTTCCATAGACATAAAATTTTGACAAAAAATTGTTTCTAAAGAAATAAAATTATTGACATAATTTTCTTATAGAAATAAATGTTGACAAATTTTTCTATAGAAATAAAATTTGACAAAATTGTCGCATAGAAAAATAAAATTTTGAACAAAATTTTCTAATAGAAATAAAATTTTGACAATCTTCTACAGAATTAATATTTTATCAAATTTCTATAGAAATAAAATTTGACAAAATTTTCTATTAGAAGTGAAAATTTTAAACAAAAATTTTCTAGAGAATTAAAAACTAAAATTTTGACAGAAAATTTTCTATAGAAATATTTTTTTTACAAAAATTTTCATAATAGAAATAAAATGTGGACAAAAATTTTCTTATAGAATATAAAATTTTGACAAAATTTTCTATGAACGTAAATTTCTAAAAAATCTAAGGAAATATCTTGCAAATATAATTTCTAGAAACAAAATTTTCTTTCTGAGTCTAAAATTTTGAAAAAGTTTCCTAATTAGAAAATAAATTGTTCGAAACTTTTCCTATAGAAATAAAATTTTGACACAATTTTTCACAGCAAAAAAAATTTTGACACAATCTTCTATAGAAATAAAATTTACACATTTCTCTATAGAAAATATTTTGACAAAATTTTCTATAGAATGAAATCTTTGAACATCGGTGGCTGGAAATAATATCAAGTATAGCCAAAAGATTTTCAAACGTAAATTTAATTTAGAAAAAATTTTGACAAAGATTTTGCATTGTCAAGAATAAATTTTGACAAAATTTTCTATAGAAATAAATGTTTGCACGAATTCATAGAAAATTTTAAATTCTGTAGAAATAAATATTGGCAAAATTTTCTATAAGAATAAAATATTTTGACAAAATTTTTTATAGAAATAAATTTTGACAAAATTTTTAGTAGAAATAAAATTTGACAAAAATTTTCTATAGAAATAAATTTGATAAAATTTCTATGAAATAAATTTTACAAAATTCTATAGAAATAAAATTTTGAACAAATTTTTCTTAATAGAAATAAAATTTTGACAAAATTTTCTATTGAAATAAAATTTTGACAATAATTTTTCTATAGAAAATAAATTTTTGACAAAATTGTTCTAATAGAAATAAAATTTTGACAAAATTTTCTATAGAAATAACATTTTGACAAAATTTTCTATAGAAATAAAAATTTTGACAAAATTTTCTATAGAAATAAAATTTTGACAAAATTTTCTATAGAAATAAAATTTTGACAAAAATTTCTATAGAAATAAAATTTTGACAAAATTTCTATAGAAATAAAATTTTGAACAAAAATTTTCTATAGAAATAAAATTTGAACAAAATTTTCTATAGAAAATACAATTTTGACAAAATTCTAAGAAATAAAATTTTGAAATTTTTCTATAGAAAAAAATTTAGCAATTCTATAATATAAGTAAAATTTGACAAAATTTTCTATAGAAATTTTTGACAAAATTTTCTATAGAAATAAAATTTTGACAAAATTTTCTATAGAAATAAAATTTTGACAAAATTTTCTATAGAAATAAAATTTTGACAAAATTTTCTATAGAAATGAAGTTTTAACAAAATTTTCTAGAGAATTAAAAATTTTGACAAATTTTCTATAAAATAAACTTTTAAAATTTTAACAAAATTTTTTATAGAATAAATTTTACAAATTTCTATAGAAATAAAATTGACAAATTTTCTATAGAAATAAATTTTGACAAATTTTTCTATATGAAGTAAAATTTTGAAAAAATTTTCTATAGAAATAAATTTTGACAAATTTTCATATAGAAATATAAATTTTGACAAAATTTTCTATAGAAAAAAAATTTTGACAAAATTTTCTATAGAAATAAAATTTTGACAAAATTTTTCTTATAGAAATAAAATTTTGAAAAAATTTTCTATAGAAATAAAATTTGAACAAATTTTCTATAGAAATAAAATTTTGACTAAATTTTCTATTAAATAAATTTTGAGAAAATTTTACTAGAGAAATAAAATTTTGAAAAATTTTTTTAGAGAAATAATTTGGAAAATTTTCTATAAAATAAAATTTTGACAATTTTCTATAGAAATAAAATTTTGAGAAAATTTTCTATAGAAATAAATTTGAGTTATACAAATAAAATTTGACAACAATTTTTCTATAGACAATAAGTTTGAGAAAATTTCCTATAAAAATAAAAATGTTTGGAATATTTCCTATAGAAATAAAATTTGACTCATTTCTATAGAAAATAAAATTAATAGAACATTTTTGTAAGTGTACGATAACAAGGGATCTGAAACTTCTTAACTTAAAATCCCCTTAATGTTTGGAATTGTGTCTCTAATGTGTCTTTTGATGGTCCCATGAAATACTTGACAGCAATTGGCGACATCCTTTAAACAAAATTAAACACCTCTGGATTTTCCTCTAGCATTTGCTAATTGTTGATGTTCTGTCTTGAACCTTTTTTACAATTTTGTTGAAGTTTAAACACGAAAACTATGTTAAATATTTACAATTGGTACGATTGTCGAATGAGGGAGGATGGGTATGTTTTTGCGAACACAGTAAAAACTCCAACGGCGCATCATAATGTATACAAGGCACCCTTATCCCGTAGAAGCTTTGGTGGTTGGTATCAGTGGCAAAACATTATCGAGTGGCAGATGTACAAGATGCAACATCCAACATCGTTCTAAATCATGAGAGTGCTTGACGATGTGACTGGCAGTTTTGAAGATATGTTCATGCTACTTCTCTGCTATATGGCGGTCGTGGTCTAATGTAATTTGGAATGCTAAGTGAAATACTTGAAAGATAATCAACTGAGTAATTGATGACCTGTCCTCATCACCATTCGCTAGCAGCTTTCACTGATACTTCACGCATAAATATTTAACTTAAATATTATAAATGAGTCTTGAAATATTTCTATGGGAGATAACAGGCCAGGTCAGAAGTTGTTTTTTGAAGTCCATTTAAGTATGGTGGAATTTATCATGGCGGAGTTAGGACTAAAAAATAGTTAACCCATACAATAGGATTCGCGGAATGATTAAATCTCCAGGTTTTGATCACAAGAGAAATACAATCACCTCAAAACATAGTTTCCAGAGCATACACACAAAAATTATCACCAAAATTTTTTTTTTTTTTCAATTCAAACACTTAACTGAATTTGGAAACGGATTCAATTAATATGTTATTGATTTCAATTTAAATTATTTTAATCAATCCGAATAAAAACCAATTAAAAAAAAATGAATTGTATTTGTTTAACGTTTCCAATTAAAATATTAATGTGATTCAATCAATTTGTTAATGCAAATTGGAAATAATTTTCAATTACAAACGTGATTGAATTTTTTTCCGTTTCAATTACACATGTGATTGATCCAATCACCTTTGGTTGATTGAAACTGAATAATTTTGAGCAAATGGAAAGAGCGAAAAAGAGAACAAGAGAAGGGTATTTAATCAACAAATGTATGATGGAGAGATAGTGCTGTAGAAGTAACTTGTACGAATCGGTTTGGGCTTTTTGTTTTTTCGCGTAATATTGAAAAACTGATTGGCGACATTCTGTCTGCTGCTATTGAAAATGTGTGCATCATAAATATTTTGAACGCAACAAACAAATACAATAGCATAAGGGTTGAAATAAAATAAAGTGTGCAACAACAAACGGCCACGTGTAAGGTTTGACAAAATATAACTGAGAGAAACGCTATTTGAAAATTACCGTGTGTTGTGTTTTGTGGTATTGTAAAAATGGAAAAAAATCTACGTTTATTGGAAGGTAAGAAATTGTGAAATGTGAATACCGTTTTCCAATTGAAGCCTGTTTACATTAAACGGACTAAAATAATATATTTTTTTATTACATTTCTTTTAGTGCCATTTTCATTTCGTGAAATTGACGCAATCAAATCCGCCATCACTCATCATTTTTATCAATATATAATACATATGTTTGCAAATAGAAAAAGTGGGTCCCGTATTGATCTTTACAAATTATCAACTTTTTTTCACTCCTAGTTTTCTTAAAACCAGAGCGGTATGGATTCACCTTGAGTTGCGAAGTAGATTCACCTGAAGTCTGGCGAAAGTGCGTTGGCATTAATTTGATTTTTTGTTTTACTGCCTTTTTCAGTTTGAACCCAAGTAGAGAGCAGTATATCTGGTTATATAAACAAACGAGCTGAATTACGAAATGGTAAAAAAAGTTCTTTTTTTTTTTTTGGGATTTAAAAATATGAAAAATTCCGATAATAATAAAAATATGTAATTTTCCAAATTTATATTTTTTTCTATTTCCAGGAATTTGCAAAGGTATCATCAATATAATACCAAATATTACATTGCTTCCCATTATTTTTGTCTTTGATTGGTTTTCAAATTTTAATAAGAACGATTTTCATGTGTGGAATTTGGAAAGGAATTGTTATAAAAAATTAAATTACTGAGCTCCTTAATACACATTTTTATGCTAAAAGACTACAACTGCAAAAGAAGATTATAAATCTGCAACCTGGAACTATGAATTGAACTTGATATTCTATGCAGGTAATGTTTTAACAAAAATTAACTTTTATTGAGACAAAAATTAAATTCGAAATTATTCCTGTTTACTTCAGAAAAAACTAATTTAGCTTACAGTCTTGCTGATTTATTGGAAATCTAGCGCATCTACATATTAGAAAGGAACATGCTAACATGGTATTATTATAAGGAAGATAATGATTTATATTAATTTATAAGAATATAATTTTATATAATTTTATAAGAAACACATATTTTCTTTTATTTCAAAAGAAAAAAACTAAATACGATTTATAGCCAATTTATAGCCAATTTCAATTAATTATTTAATTGAATGAATCAAATAGTTGATAGATTTTTGTAGCGAAATTAATTAAAATTTTAATTTGATTCATTAAAACTGTGATTGAATTTTATGTTAAAAATCAATCACGTTTTTAATTGATTCAATCAACACAATTAATTGATTCCGTGACAGAAAGTCAATTAAATTTTTAATTAAAAATCTTGATTGGTTTTCATCAAATGGGTGATTGATACTACATTTTTCGTGATTAAGACATTTCAAATTTAAAAAAAAGGGGGGGGTGATTTGAATGCGCGATTTTTCGTTGATTGAAATCAAAAAAATTTTTTTTGTGTGTAGTTTACATTTTTGACGGAGAACATGTCAATTATTTGTTGCAAATCATGTTATTTTCTCGGAATAAGGTTACATTCATTTTGAAGTGTGAATTTGAAATAGTTTGCTGAGCTTTTTAGCCCATTGAACTTCTAACTTCAATCTCCAGGATTACTTAAACAAGCACCAAAAATTTTGTTCAGCAATTGATTAAGATTCCGGCGACATGTATTTCAGCCTGTGACAAGTTCTTATTGAGTGGTGCCTATTTGGTAGAATTAAGTCGAAACTGGTGATCTCGTCGGTTATAAATAATCGGAATATGATAAGATCCTTCGCTTTTGGATGGGCGGAGACAACATTGACCACTTGAAATACGGCTGATTCATAAAAAAAGTTCTGATTCAAACACGATATTAATTGGATCCAATCTAATGTTTTAATTAAAATGTCTTCATCGCCAGAAATGAAAGTAAAATGTTAAAAAATTAATTATAGAATCAATTAAAAAAATAATTGACCAATTAAAACTAATTGACAATATTTGTGATTGATATTTTGTTTCAAATGAAAAATTTGTTGAATCGATTTAAAATTTTTTATGGAATATTTTTTTAAACTCAATTTAAGACTCTTAATTGAAAAATTTTCGTCGAAAATTTTCTGTGTAAGAGCACATAAACGCCAACAACTCAGATGACGCAAATTGTCGAGCTTAGGTGGCCCCACTGCCAAAAAGCGAAAGATGCTGATGGAACCTGTATGTAGTGTTCTCTTTTACGAAAGCGAGAGAACATACTAATGAGGACACGACATCTTCGTAACTCTTCGCAGTACAGGCATACCGTCGCTTTACGTGTAACTTCCGCATATCGCACTGTATCTGCTGCAACGGTACTAACCGTAGCCAGAATGCCTCAATAGACTTTCAGGCTGGGAAAGGAAAAAGATTTTTGATCTACTTAGCGCAAACACGTAAGATGAGATAAAATGAGAGGCTATGAAACAGTGGCAAGAGCGATGGAACTGCGATATAACAGGTTGGCTGATAAGTCCCCGGTCTAACAAAGAAAAACACATTTTTCGTCAAAATTCGGCCAAATGTTTTCCCTGCGCGCATCCTTTTGAGGTCTGAGAACAAGAAAACAGTCGCTGGCCGAGATCTGGAGAATACGGTGGGTGGGGAAGCAATTCGAAGCCCAATTCATGAATTTTTGCCATCGTTCTCAATGACTTGTGGCACGGTGCGTTGTATTGGTGGAACAACACTTTTTTCTTCTTCATATGGGACCGTTTTGCCGCGATTTCGACCTTCAAACGCTCCAATAACGCCATATAATAGTCACTGTTGATGGTTTTCCCTTCTCAAGATAATCGATAAAAATTATTCCATGCGCATCCCAAAAAACAGAGGCCATTACTTTGCCAAGCGAGTTTGAGTCTTTCCACGCTTCGGAGACGGTTCACCGGTCGCTTGTCCACTTCACCGACTAGTCGATTGGACCAGGAGTGTAAGTGATGAGCCATGTTTCATCCATTGTCACAATTCGACAGAAAAAACTCGGACTGTATTACGAGTTAACAGCTGCAAACACCGCTCAGAATCAATCAACACGTTGTTGTTTTGGTCCAAATGCTGAGCCTCGCGGGCGGCACCGCATTTTGCAACAGATGCTTCCGCATATCAGGCAGAGTCGGAAACTCATTATCAAGCAAAGTCTTTTGCTTCCACCGTATTTTTTCGCCTTCAGAAAACAGTATTTTTATCAAACACGAAATTTCCCTTTTTTTTCCATTTTTTCACAATAACAAAAGTTGCTTCACAAAAGACGCTCTATCTCACAAACTAATTGACTTACAGACGTAAAATTTTGACACGAAATCATTTGAAGGTTGTATACTATATAAAAATATTAATATGCATTTAATACAGCGACGCCATCTATGTGTCAGACCGGGGACTTATCAGCCATCCTGTTATTAATGAATAGATTACATCAAATGGATGAATCGATTACATCATATTGATGAATGGATTACGTCAAATTTAGGAAAACCATTCATCGCTGTGACGACCGCGTTTGTAGCGACGACGAAGGAGGAGTTGAAAAATTTCATCATCGCATGAATGAAAGAGAATAATCGCAGATACGAAAACCATAATCGCATAGATGAAATATTTCCATCACCTTGATGTAATATAGTGATCTATGGGATGTCAAAGTGTCAATTCATCGCCATGACGAAAAATTCATCACCGGGATGAAATGTTACGTTAGCTCATTTTTGACGAAAAATTCGTCACCGGGACGTAAAAATTCGTTCTCATGATGTACATTTTCCTTTCAGTGTAGAGCGAAAGGGACTTTAATTCGTGACCACCCCCAAAAAATGAAAAATCCACCAAAATCCTAAAAAATTGAAATTTTTATATGAACAACTTCCTTTGGCCATATCTCCTAAACTAAACGACCTAGAGCGTAAAGGTCGTTAATTCAATACATTTCACCATAAACCAATCTGATGAACTTCATTCTCAGCATGTGTCATTTGCCCGTCATCATGCCTAAACATCGACGGCAAAGCCAAAGTCCTTGAAAAGAAGCTTAAGTTGTGTATTTGTTGGGACCAACTGGTATACTATGAGCTGCTGCAAAGTGTGAAACAACCATAGGAGCTTTAGACGGACCTGTCCGATTAGCATTATCTTTCTTGTGAGGAAGCCAAAAATTGGATAGATTCGCGATTGAGTCAAAAGACGAATTGTTTTTTTCGACGAGGTATCCGTATGTTACCAGAAAGAAAAGGAAAAAGTAGCGGGTAACAATGGACAATACTTCGATTGATCAATCGTCTGCTATAACTTTTTTCAGAATAAATTATCAAACATTTATAAAAAAATAATCCCGAATTTCTTCGCGCTCCCAAGTTTTTGTTCCCAATAATCAAAGTAACCATTAATTTATGATAAATGGTCCTTTCATTCCTTCTATCATTGGTGAATCTTGAGAGTCTTAGTTAAGCTAAATATTCCACGATGACACGATATTTATCAACACACAATGTCACAACACATCAACTTCAATTCAATATAAACTTCATCAAAAACTGAAGAGAAGCATTGAAGCAACAACTTGGCATGAGCAAGACACTATGTTTGCTTAAATTGTAATGAAGAAATATCGAGGGAAATGTCAAAAAGATAAATGCAAGCAAACAAAGTAAGAATGTGTGACAAATTCAATAAACTCATATATAAAGATCAATGAACACCATTCATGTTCACCTTCTATCATCGAGAAAGTTCAATGTCCTATGTTGGGTTTATCGCACTTGGGTTAGATAGGAATGCAATGTTAATGGGTATAGATATCCTTAGGAAGTAATACGTATGAGTTTCACTATGGATTGTATAACAAATGTTCTTCAAAGTGAATCAAATAGAAGTTATAAAGAGGGTAGCCTTATTCTTTGAAAATGAGTGATGAGAGGGCTAGGAGAGAGAGGATTCATGTTGCCCTGCTTCTGCTTCTTCTTTCCATCGTACCCTTTTTTTCGTTTCAAGAACTCTGTGTCTCTAACTAATTTGTTTCCAGTCCAAATTTCCAAACTTGGCCAGGTCGCGAATCATCCCTTCACCGATATGGTTAAGTATTTGTCGAATAAAGGCAGAGAAGTGAGAAATGTAGGTCTCATCACCCTCAAAATATGCCCTACAGGCACCCTCCGCTGCTACTCCTATTCGGCACAGATATGCTCTCAATTCAAGATGTCCAGTCATTATTCCCACGGTGCTCCTGACTGTCGTCCTACTCTCCTTGAGTAGTTTTCCGCCTTTTTATTTTTTGTATTACTTTTTAATTCAGAAA
>PGFW01025440.1:5552-18131 GCA_003123925.1 Haematobia irritans
AAAAAAATCCCGTTCAGATTTTCTATGACTATAGCTTCCCAATATACTAACATGTCTCTCTCTCTCTGTTTTCGACCACAATAGGTTCATAATATACACAAACATTTTCTGCTTGTTGAAATTCGCCACTGCTTAGTAAAAAGTTGTAAAAATGACTCTAATTTTCCTAAACTTCTAATACATATATACGAGCGATAAATCATCAAATAAACTTTTGCGAAGAAATTGTGTCCACCCTAGTGCATTAGCCGACTTAAATATTTGAGTCTATAGTTTTGTAGAAGTCTATCAAATTTGTGTCCAGATCGAGAGATATTAAAATGTATTGTATTTTGGGACAAACCTTTATATATAGCCCGCAACACAATTTGACGGATGTGAATATGGTATCGAAAATTTAGATCTACAAAGTGGTGCAGGGTATAATATAGTCGGCACCGCCCGACTTTAGACTTTCCTTACTTGTTTATATATAAATAAGGTCATTTTTGTTTTGCTTAATTCAATTTAAATAATAACATTTATGAATAAAGTAAGTTAATCAACATACGTTCTAAGTTATCAACTGCTAGGGCTTTCATCCGGGTTAAATCCCGTCCCGGGATTTTCAGGACGGTATTAATTCCGAATCCCTGGATTTTTCTGGATCCCGAGAAACTAATTCCAATTTGTTAAATTTGTGGCTTTTTTAAACACTTATGGTACACCTTGAGTAAGAATTTATTATACACAAGGTATACTAATAAAATCACAATTTCATCAAAAATCGAAGTAAACGATGAGGTCCGCCTTTGAACAATGAGTTCATGTGAAATAGAATTCGTGGCACATAAAATAAAAACCAATGATAAAATTTTCGTCGTTTATTTAAATTATTCTAAATTGTTTAGTGTACAACAAATTCTTGGCGCTGTAGATTATTATGTACTTAAATATAAAAAAAATCATATTTTGAAATCCCGGATTTATTAAAATCGATCGCGAATGGCAGCCCTATTAACTACCTATCGTCCATATGTTTTGTCAGCACACTGTACAGTACTTGCTATAAACAAAATTTATTATAATCGTGTTGTTATAAACATAGTAAATTCTATGGAGGATTTCAGAAAAATTAATAATAACTAAGTCGTTTGTTGTAAACTAGGGCATATTATAAACGCGTTCGACGGCATACATATTCTTTTGGGTATTTCGATGTGTTACAAAAGGAAATGACAAACGTACAATGGAAGATTGTTGTGGAGACTAAAAACAAACAACGTCGCAACTTTAGTAGTAGATTTGTTATGGAAATTATAAAAGAAACACACAAAAATGGCAACACTAAACACTCTTCTTCTGTCTTAAAGATTATACTCTCGCCCTGTGTCAATGGCTTGCCTTACTTTTTCCGCTGCTACGTTTTATGATGGTGGGCAGCGCTGCTTTTGCAACATTGTATTAATTATATTGGCTTGGGGAGGTCGCAACGTTAATGGGATGGCATGGTATGGTGCAGCTCAAATTTCTCAATATGCACATATGTATGTATGTTTTATTTTCCTTGCGATTTGCTCCGACTTTTAGTTGTATACTAGTATTTGGCTGCTTTATTGTATGTTGTTGTTGGTATTGCTGTGAGTGGAGCTCTTTGTTGTTTTTCGTCTCGATGGAGGTGAGCATATCTCAAAAGTTTTGTTGTCATATGTTTATTGCTCGCATGGTTGGTTGTTGCTCCCTTAAACCAGTTTGCGAATGTCGTTGGTTCTTTAACATCCGTCGTTCCGTCGTTGTCATTCATATGAAAACGTTCGTATTCAACAAACTATTTATTCCATTTGAAAAGATTTCCTTTATTTGTTTTCTTTCAAAAATAGTTGGCACTTTTGCGAGATCAATAAGCATCTATGGGTATTTTGAATTTGTATGTGATTTAGTTGATGTGCTGTATGAAAAAAAATTGAGCGAGATTTCTTTCTCAGTGACCGATAAGCACATTTTGTCTTTTTGTATAGAAGGAGAAAAGGCAAAACATTCTCAATTTACGAACAACCAGCGTCGTCTCACTTAGAGACCAGTTAACCATTTGCAATTCAGTGAGCAAAGTTAAGACGACCGAGGGAGACGGTATTGCGCGCGCGTTTGCTATTCTAAACAGTGGCGTGACACAAAAAAACAGAAATTCAAAAGCTTCTTCGCCATCTAACACAATTTAACCCCAATCGCGTATGAGTGAAGTAGCCCGTATCGGCAAGCAGTGAGAAGAGAATTTATTTATTGCCCAAATATCCCTCGCAATCGTTTATATCAGTTCTGTATGTGTGAGTCGTGTATTTATCGTCTTTATTGCCGTTATCTCTGAGTCTCATAGGATCCAATGTTTCGTTTAAGAAAAAAGCTGCATCCAAACAAGAATATTTTTAAGTTCCTCCCCATTCCCTTTGCGGGCGTGCGAGAAACCATTATTAAATAAAGAGTGTTTGTCAGCGTTTCCAATATCATCAATATGTTTGTTTTAGACAAGTCTCATTTAATTACTCAGCCCAAGGTTAATCTGATAAATCGTCTAACGTCACACGACAGAATGCAGAAACTTCGTTTGATTGTTTTTTGTCAAACCACAACATAAAAAACAATATCCTCTCCCCTTTAAGAAATGGCTGCAGATTGCTTAATCGTACTAAGTGAGAATATCGTGGAAAGAAGCAAATCTAAACAACACACAAAGACTACAAAAGTTGCACACTTATGACCTTATCTGGCATAGTAATGTAAAGTCAATAATAATTAATGTCTACATAGTCATTTCAAATCAGCTTTTTCGTGTTGTATAAATGACAAGACACTAGCAGAATCTAAGGTGCACATAACAGCATCAGATGAAGTTAATATAGGGAAACAAACCCTCTAATATACAGTTTTTGCTTTTTCGCAAAAAAACCAAACAACACAAATTTAATAGAGAAAACATTGTAATCGGCCGATCGCTAAAGAAAATTCAATTTTGGAACCTAGCAACGACCCATGTAAACCACAAACAAGAACTGTATTACAAATAGCCATAATGTTATTTTCAACCCTTATTCGGGGGGGTCCTATGGTTTCTAGCTTCCCTCGAGTTATCTAAGGGTCACCAATAGTGGTTTTACAAAGCATACTCGATAAAGAATTGAGAAGCATCTAATATATACAAAAAAAATTCTGAGACGAGGATAATCTCACCGCTGAAAAATACTTTCTTCGTGTTTGTCAGAACAAACTGGGATTAAGAGCCCATTGACCCACATTTGCTAACACAGAAAAAATTCTGCACTGAAACATTTTCCAGGACAAATCTTAATTGAGTTTTAAAAACAATATTCAATAAAAATGTAATGAATCAAACACAAATTTTTTTAATGTTGAATATAACACAATCAATCACACACAATAATAGTTATCAATAACCTAACCCTCCATCAATTAAAATTTTTTAAAGACTGCCACCTTAAAATTTTTAAATGATACTCATCATTTCTTCGTGATGAAGACATTTCAATATAAAAAGTTAATTGGCATCAATTAATTTCCGTGATTGAATCAGAAAAATTTTTTGTGTGTTGTATTCTGTCAAAGCAGCAACTGCTGCCACGGTTCGACTAACAGTTCGCACTTAAGTAGTTGGACAGCTTCTTTTGTACAGCATTCCGTAGCAAGTGCCGCCACCAGCTACCGTTTCGGAATTTCAAAGAAGTGCGCAATACACCTCGAAAGCAACGTCGGTCAATCTTCCACTTATTCTGAGAAGGCAGGGCCATTCTTTCTTATGCAACTGTAGTAACAACAAAAAAAAAAACCTTAAACATAAATACTGATTTTTTGTCATTTACTGTTCATTCAGGATAAAATTTTACCACATTTTTAGAATAAATTTTAAAAATTAGAGTTAACTGTAAATACATATCAGTTTCAGAATGCTTCTCAGAAATGAATTTGGATTAATGATCGTGTCTATGTATACTTTTCGCAGCTTTCTTTAATATACAAGAAATTATTCTGATAAAAATCTTTTATAAAAAACTTATGTATATCTTTGTTATAGAATATTTTTTGTGGATATATATTATATCAGAATTATAGTCTTTCGAACTTGAACAATCAGTCTCCAAAAGTGATTGTATACATTTTTTAACTGAGGTCTCATGGGATCCATCATCAAATTATTCTTTGCGATCGCACTACAAACCTACAAAACATGTCATAATTATCAGTAATAAACGATATTTAACGCTACAATAAAATTATATATAAGTAGTTCAGATAAGCTTTATCAACCCAAATTGAATCATAACCGTTCACATCACAAAAAAAAGTGTTTTGAGGCATGCATGAACTAACTCGGCCAAAATTCAAACTAAATTATATTCCAGTTATTTCGATTTCATGAAGCTTGGTTAAAACTGAACTAGAATTAACTGCGAAACAGTTGATACGGTAGATTATGCAAGTATAAAAAAAATTTCCAGCAAAATGTGATATATATTTCGCTAATTATCTTTTCATAATTGGAGACAAAAAAAGTAGCTATTAGCAATATTAACAGGCGAGTTAAATCCCAACATCAAGTAAAAATGACATTTAGGATTATATCTCATCATTCCCACACCCATAGACAGAATTGATTACCATACGGCTCGAAATCGATACCGTACGTATTGATAGTTAGCCAACCCGCCTGGTACAATATCACCACCGAACCCAGCAAAAACTAGTAACCACATCTCATTACAATGACATTACAGCAGTAAACCTGCATTACACGTTGCATTTACATTGCGGCGAGTTATAATGACTAACTTAGTAATGACCAAAAAAATAAATACTTCTCGCGTAATTTTCGAATTGTTATTCTCAAATTTTTATGCAGTTGTAGTTAACGAATTAATAAAATAAATAAATGATCGGTACCATTAGGTAATAATATTCACATAATCGCGAGCGAACTATACATAAAAAAAATCCAAAAAGAATATTAATATAACGTAATTCTGAAAAATTTCAACCGTTAAGAAATTTTTACCACAAAATTTCATAATAATTGCTGTTAATGACACTGTTCATATTGTTGTGCTTCCTTTACGCTACTACTAGCTTACTACTTACTAGTTTTTTACTTAGAAACCGTTCCTCAACCCCAAAAAATCGGTAAAAAGTAGTAAACAACTTTTAAGAGAACAATGCAAAATGCAAATGTTCTCTTTCAAATTTTTTTACTACAAGTTACTCGACAAATTTCTTCGAGTAAAAGTTTAGATTGATGTCATGACAAAAAATAATTATTTGTTTTAAATTTTCAAACTAAAGTAGTTCCAATTTTTTTTTTGAAAGAATTTCTGTAACTTTTAATGGATTAAAGATTATCATTTCATAATTTCTTTGCTGCCAAAGCTGAAAAATGTTTTTTTCTCTAATATATAGCAGTTTTGTAGGTCCCTAGTGGATTCACGGGCTGCGTCTAATAGACGTTGGAAGTTGCGACAACTCGGATGTATGAAATTTAAGTTACTTTGGCAAACGCGCATTATGCTACCGATTTTCATGATTTTTGCCTTTGCTGGAATAGAACTTATAAAACTACCATTAAAAAAGATTGCTGTATACATTGTTGCGAATATATCTAATATTTGCGGCGAGATAGCTTCCCTTCACAATTTATTTTTGTGCGAAATTTGAACAAAGTGGGGTACTGTATTTTTCGCAGTCTAGAAGACTACATCCTTATTAAAATTCTACGTATTCTGGAGGAAAATTTGTGCACCTTTGTGCTTTAGATTTAACGCCTGGAGAACTCCCACAATTTGGAATTTCAAAACAATGCCGAACCAATACCACTCTGTTTCCGAAAAAAGTACAAAACATTGACCTGACCAAATCGGCACACCCTTAATGGACCAAAAGTACCTCTACGTTTTGAATTTCATGCAGAAAATCGGAAAAAGTATTTAATGTCTATGTCATGAAGACCCCAATTGGGGGCGTTCATATGCAAGCAGAAATCGAAACTTAGGCCGAAGTAGTTCCATCTTCAAAATTGACCTGCCATGTAGAAGAAAAAACGTGCATTGTCTGGCTAAAATTTCAGCACTATAGGTTCATTAAATAGCCTATTACAACAGATACCAGCGACAGATGACCATCGTCTTATAATTTCTCCCTGATCAAGACTACTATATACTTTTCTATATCAGAATTCGTTTATTTGTACTGTGTTACAAACGGAATGAAAAACCCCAACCTGATAATATGCGCCTATTACTCTACTTTGCCCAGAAGGCCAGAGTTTACTTTGATTAAAAATTTTTGCCAAAAGGAGCTACTTTTTTATAACAAAGTAAAACCATTAGCTTCGTCTATTCGTTAATAAGATTGCGAAGTTTGCCTGCAAAAAAAATTGCCATGGTGTTCAAAAAAATTCGATTTAATTACCTACATTGTTTTGAAATATTTATTCAAATCACAATGCTTCGTTTGTTTTTTATTTGAAACAATTTTAAATTATGTTACATATATTTTCGTTCCTGTACATTTAACAAATATAGGAAATCTGCAGAGATTTTCAATATTTCTCTTCTTTTACTAACCTTTTTACTACGCAGTAAAGTAAAGGAACACACCTATTATGTTATAAAATAAATGTTCTTATACCATCATTCAATTACACTTCCAAAATGCCGCTTAAAACTAAATTTCGAATGCCATTTGCCCTCTATAAAAGAAGAGCTTAAAATCACTTTTAGTAGATTTTGAACCTTATGTGAATTTGCTATTTGGAGTATATTATAAACGTAATTCAACGAATCCAACTCCTTAAACAACCTAACATTTATTTGCTATTTTAAGCTTCGTGAAATAATTGCAAGCTTCTTTAGATTATTTATAAGATTTTTTGTTATTTATACAATATCGATTTCTATTCAATACTTCTTCTATTTACAGCAATCACTCGCCATGATTTTATCAAAAATCAATATTTTTGAATTTGGTTGCCTGAGGGACAATAATGGCCTATTTTTCAAGCTTGGGATATCTACGAATAAAGTCATTACATATTAGGTGATTATGATGCTTTAAAGCACTTTACTTATTTTTATGGCCAAAGTATGCCTGCGGAGAATACTTTCCTCTAGCATGCGTATGTAAATCGCTTAATCCGCAAGCGATTGCAATTAATAAGTGTTATTAATTTTTAAATAGGCTTACCTAACGAAGATTACCGAGGTAATGAGAGTTTTGCCTGGGGATAGCTACACGCGGGCACGCAAAAGCATGAAGTACCGATGACGGTATTATGAACAGTACCAATATGGTATTGCAAATTATACATAAGCGGTACTATTATTTATACCATAAAGGTATTGATGTATAAACAGTGCGGTATTACCAAATAATACCTAAAAGGGTTTGGTTTAATAATATTTAGTTTAATAAAAACACAAGTAAAATGTCTTTGTACGTACTTTCACTTTAATACATAACATACAAACCATAATCATTTTCCATGCAAAGTTTTTCTCCCAATTCAGCCTCCATGGGTCGCAATTCATAGGCACTGCATTCTCGTCAAGTCGTGCTTGTTTGTTGTATTTTGCGAAGTTTGTATGTCAGTTTGCGCATCTAATTAAAGGAATTGATTCGAATTAGAAAACAAAAAATAACGCCTAAAAAATATGTATACTTAACCTATTACTTCGCCTATATTCACTGAAATCATTTAATTTTCGTCATCTCTAGCCCTAACTATTTGTTATTACAAGCCGCGATGAAACAAAAAAAGCTAAACTACCAAGGCGCACCAATTTACAAACTGTCTCAAACGTCTACACATTCATGTGTTACAGCGTGCGTTTGCATTAGTTAAACCACAATAACACCGGATGTAAATGATTTGATACAAGTGGTAACGGTACATGGCCACAGTACGCTTTTTCTACCAGTGCACTACTCTTAAGAGGAGATTAGCCACAAAGAACAACAAGCATTTCCTCAATGGCCGTGTAACTAAAATAAAATCTATGATTGCATGTACTCAGTATTCCTAAATCATTGAGATCATCGTCTGGGAGTTCTTCAGTACCTGATTCCCAACACTGTCACTAATACACATATCACCAACTTGAACTCTCCCAAGTGTTTTGTTTAAAAAACTCCATATCTTCTTGGAATCATTCCCCAAATCAGAAAGAGCATCAGCATAATAATTATTCATTAAGTATTTATTTGCTTATATGAAATATGCTTATATCCGTTACTTACTGAAATCTTTAAGTGATAGACATAAAGCAAATTTTTGCACACACCAAATATTTTATATTTTCATATATGCAATTGCAATTTGATAAGGCAATCCCAGAATAAAACCTTATAAAAACATATAAACTCTTGAACTTTTGCAATAGCTTGGAACCATCATGACTCCGGAGGTCCTACTGTAAATGACAAACAGTGCAACAAAGTTGTTTAACTCGTCTCGTTGCATTGGAATATTGTCGCCAATTTTTTGTTTTTATCATCTCAAAAGAAAAGCAATAGCAACAATATAAGAGACATGCATAGATAAATCGCTCTCTCTCTTCTGTCGCTCTCATTTTCGTTACTCTTCGAAAAAAACGTAAACAAGACTAGCTGAAGTTACTCACAGATACATAACAAACACATACTCACACAAATACCACCCATTTGGTGTTTTTATGATGCTGTGTTTGGCTGCCGTTGATGTTGAAAAACCACTACTACCCTGCCAACATTTGGGTGATAGTTTTATCGCTAAGATGTCACTATTTCGGATCGCCAGGAAGTTTTCTGGTAGTAAAATCTCAAGCACAGCAACAATAAAAACAACTATCGCGTGGGGTGTTTCCGTTTCGAAACAAATTCGACTCTAACAGCGATCAAAAATCTAAATATAGACTCCATACATCGACATAGCTAATTTTTCAATAGCACCTCTCTGAGAGTACATGTGTGTAAAAAGCCACTATCAACCAACGAGCGTGGGTGGCACAGAGGGAGAGCCTCTGACTTGAAAACGAATGGTTCCGTGCTCAATGCTCGGTGCATCCGATCATCATTTTTATTTTTAAAAAAATAACTATCGCTTTTCTAACTACTTTTAGTCACTGGTTCGATTCACCGAGAACACTATCGCGTAGTGGGACATTTGTTCCCGTACGGGGACCCTAATTCGATAAGGAGATGATATCGCCTGCGAAAGTTTTATCTTCCGCGGCGAAACTACTTCGATACACTTTCGATAGAAAATGTTTGCAGGGTACTCCTTCGATGCTGTAAGTTGCTGCTGTTTTTTGCAAATATTTGCTACGATTTGTATAAATGTATGGGAAAAATGAACTGTATCGAAGGTGGGTTAGAGGAAATGTCGATCGACTTTAATAAAATGAAAACGTAATGCCAACACATACGCAGTTACCGCGTGAAAAACGTTTCTGTCACTTAACGGGTTATCAAGGTAAATGATCAGAGAAGGAAGCCGTCGAGTAGCGCCGCCGGCGACCATTTTTTGCCTGTCGACACCGTCGCCGAATATGTCGACTCATCTCAACTCAAATTTAGCCGCCTATTAATCAAACATATTGATATAAATCAGTAAATTGTATTAATAATTGTTATATTTTTTGACAAAATTTTAAACCTTTCACCCGCAAATAATCAGTATCATGTTGTTACAATAATAATTTTGCAAGAATTTTGATCACAAAGTTTGAATGAAATGTAAATTTTATTTTAATATTAGTTGTACAACTAATCTCATTACCTTTCGGTTAACTTCAAATTGATTTTATAAAGGAAAATTGTCCCCCGCCGAATAGACAAATTTATATCGGCTTAGCCGTCTAGCTGCCGATGTGAAATTCGGCAAAAATAACGTGAACACCGCTTAACGTGAACAAGCGTTTTCATACACTAACTACTCCGTAAAGGTGGGTACTATGTTCGGTTTTCGAGTTGAAAACCACTATATTTTCGCGATTACTTTTCCTCAAATAATCAAAATTAGAAATGAAAACAAACTTATTCCTGTAAAGTCTTGTCGAAATCTAGAGAAACAAGAAACAGCACATCAATTGAGTTAAATTATCTGCTTTATATTGAACTTTTTAATAAGGTCACCACGAAAATTTCAACGCGAAAAGCGAACATAGTACTTACCTTAACGCTGAAAAACATGAAATTTGACGTTTAAAGCACATTCACATTGTCAAGTACAATTTCAAATAGTCATACGGAATTTTTTAATGATCTAGTTTGTTTTTTTTCGCGAATTTTAATTATTAATTAAAATTGCTACATACCCACTGATATTTTTCCGATCTTTTTATACCCTCCACCATAGGATGGGGGTATATTAACTTTGTCATTCCGTTTGTAACACAGTCGAACATATATGGGCTCTTAAAGACTCCATAAAGATAATATATATTCTGTCGGTCGTGGTGAAATTCTGAGTCGATCTGAGCAATGTCGTCGTGTCCGTCCGTCTGTTGAAATCACGCTAACTTCTCGAACGAACAAGCTAATCGACTTGAAACTTGGCACAAGTAGTTTGTTATTGATGTAGGTCGGATTTGGTATTGCAATGGCATATGGCCGGCCACTTGTTACGTATAGCCCCCATAATAAACGGAAGCGGCCCCAATTGGCTTCTCTGAGGCGCCTCTAAGAGAAGCAAATTTTCAGGCCAGGATCGAGTGATAGAATTTATGGGCCTCTAACAACCATGCCAAAAATTGTCAGCATCGTGGGTTCCTTAACTTGTATACTGGTATCCGCCGCATATAAGCCGATTCCTCGATTTGCTTGCGGAGGCCTCTAAGAGAGAGAAGGGAAATGTCAATCCGATCCGGCTGAAATTTGTGCGTAGCATGAGTGGTTAGGCTATTACTGGATGCTAAAACCATGCAAAGAATTGGTCCCAACATCTGCGTCCAAATTTTTATAGTCACCCCATATAAAGCTCGATCCTTCTGATTTGGCTTGCGAGGCCTCTAAGAGAAGCAAATTTCATCCCAAAATCCCGCGGCTGAAATAATGTTGGTTCATGGTGTTAGTAGATTGGTGCCTCTTAACAACCATGCAAAATATTAGTCCACATCTGTCCGGATAATTATATAAGCCTTCCCCACTCATATAAACCTGGAGTTCACCAGATTGACCTCGGAGCCTTCTTTTGGAAGGCAAGAATTCATCTTGTTCACGCTTGAAATTTGCGTACGTGTGTTGAATGTATAATTGGTCACCTCAAATGCTCCATAGCAAAAGTTGTCGAAATCGTCGCATAATTATATATAGGCCCGCATTTAAACTGATTCCCAGATTTGACCTCGAGAGCCTTGCAAGAGGCAAAAATTCTTCCCATTCGGTCTGAAATTTTGGTACGTGATGTTAGTATAATGGTATCCAACAACGCTGCGGATTGTTCCTATCAAGCCCATATTATATATAAGCTCCCATATAAACGGATCCCCAGATTTGAACTAACCCGGGTGCCTTTTGAGAAGCAAAATTCATGAGCCGATGCACTACTTGAAATTTTTTTTGGTACGTGGTGTCGTATTATGATATTTAACAACCATGCTAAAAGTGTGTGCCATCATCAGTGCATAATCATATATAGCCTCATATAAACCGATCCGAGATTTGGTTTTTAGAGCCTCTTGGGAGGAGCAAATTTATCCGAAGTGAGTTTGAAATTCTGGTACATTGTGCTATGTATAAATGGTCGTAACAGCATGCTAACTAGGGTCCTATCGGTGCTATGTTTACTATAATATATCCCTCAGATAAATCGATTTTCCAATGCACGAACAAAAATTGGTCCATATCAGTCATCATTGTATAATAGCGCCCCCATATAAGTGACCCATATTTCAATTCCTGGCTCTCTACGTATCGTTGCAAAAAGGTCCAATTATCGGATTCGTATACTTATTTGGTAGGACTTAACTAACTAACTCTTTTTTGACTAATATATAACGACCTTGGCCTAACTCACATTCTGAAAACGATGTTAAGCAAGTTTTAAAAGATACCATAACGCGCAAGTATTATCCGATTGTGGATGACAGTCTTTCGTAGAAGTTTAAACGCGTCCATGGTGAAGGGTACATGAAGATTGGCCATGGCCGAACTTAACGGCCGTATAAATTGTTTTTTTTTTTTTTTTTTTTATTTTAACAAAATCGGCTGTAAAATTATAAGTAATGTGCAGGTATGGTAATTTTCAAAGGCAACATTTGCCTAAAATCTAATCTCTGGCACCCTAATAACATCCATTTCCTCAGCTGGTTTTTCTTATTTTAAACATGTTACGCGAAGCTGGAATGTCTTTATGTGGGCTGGCATAAGGAGAATAGGGGAACTATTCAAATGTTGAACTGCTTATCAGGCAACGAAAGAATCGAAAACGGTTCATTCATTTCTTGTTTATCTAGTATGTGATATTTATCAATGTTGGCGTTTAAAAATACTATTCTAAATCATGGACTGCGCAAAAACTTTTAGGCAAAAATGTTGTATGTAATTTTTAAAAATAAAGAAAAA
>PGFW01025440.1:26386-38495 GCA_003123925.1 Haematobia irritans
ATGTAAGAGACATAAAAGTATGAATCTTATCAATGTTATTATGTGTTTGTTTACTATTTATACAAGTTTTTCGTTCTTGTCTGCTCCCGCTCGTCAGCGTAGCAAATATCTGATGGTTGACTCTGTTACATATAGTCTATGTATGTGGTCGGGTTTCCTACTTTCGCGCTAACGATGTCTGTGGTGTCCATCGGTGTATAGAGCTGAGAGATACCGAGCACCCGTCTGCTTTTAGAACAATACCTTAGTACGACCTGATCCCGCAACGATCATATAGCCACCCGAATTAAACATCCTACTAATGGTAACTACTTTCTCCTATAATATTTATTTGGCAAAAAAAGAGGTCAAATCGGAACCGGTTACATTTCTAAAAGGACATTCTCATAATGTTCTGACTAGTACGCTCCAACTTTTATGTTCATATACCGAAGTTACGAGGAAATGTTGGCGCGTGAGGGATTTTCACGCACGCTCACAGCACGCCTCAAACACCCCCAAACTGTCAATTTTCACTTTCGAGGGACCTCGAGACAAGAGCACATAACACTTGCCGACGGATGCCTGGGATTGATATATTAAGACTTCTACACATACACCAACGCTCAAACGCGAAATAGATATGGTTCAACATTCCATAGTTAACAGTTACACAGTCAGCGACCACCCCATCACTACAACGCAACCGTATTTTCGAAATTGATCTCCTCACATTGCTACTGGCGGGGACTTATAAGAGGAAATGAGAAATTGTAATTTATTCTTCATCGTCGGCTGAACAACGCTACGATCTGGCACTTAGCACGGGCCCGTATTACGGAATTGCTCACACCTCACCATTAACCAAGCCCATGCACGCACACGTCCGACCCATCGAGATTCCAATTCTGAAACATTTATTACACGGCACGAAAGGTGCTCCTATGTATATAATATCAGCTCACCGATCCCCCGATTTGCTTGCGAGGCCTCTAAAGCAACGAATTCCCAACACCTAAATCCTCATTGCTACAAAAAAATCACTGCAACGATTTGGTTGCTATCAGTAGATGAGTTTGATAGACTAGCATCTAAAACCACCCAGCACGCCTTCAAGACGGGATTATACAAAATTAGTCCCCTACAAATCAAGCTCATCGGCACGTATTCACGACAGAAACTTATTATCCACCGCACCACTCACAGATTTCGAAAAAAAAATCTACCTCACGCACAGGTTCACGACAATGAATCGTAACTTCACAACCACGATTCAATAAAAAAAAGCGTATTCACGCTATTCACGGCACGATGTAAGAATTCAACTCACGCACGTTCACGACGCTATTATACTTAACAAGATCTAAACGAAAAAATGTAAATTCACGAATGAGTACGAACTTAAAATACTTACTCACCTCAGCGCTCTGTGATACAAATGAGCACCCAGACCACGCGAAGACCATTCGTTTCAAGGAAAAGCCACAATATCTCATGATTTCTAAGGAATTATAAGCAATGAAAGTGGTGTAAAGTAACGTTACTGCAAAATTTTAAAAAATTAGACAAACACGTATCTATACATATTAACATTTTAAGGCAAATACAAAATTGATATACCCGAGAATATCGCAATATCCAATAATATATTGATTGAAATTTTATGGCCGAAATAACATTATTAAATTTCTTAATTCACAAGCTAAAATCAAAAAAACTTGCACCCAAGATTTTGACCTTCGAGAACTCCTTGAAAGGCAAATTCTTCCATTCGTTTTGAAATTAGGTACTGATTTAGATTATGTAGTAAATTATTGTTTACTATATTTAGATGTTGTATTTAATCCAAACCACAAATTACATCACCTAAATGTTAGATTGTGTTCCTTAAATTTACAGCCCTCTAATAATTATTAAATATATAGCTCCCAATATAAAAACCGATCCCACAGATTTTGAACCCCGAATCTCATTTTTTTTTACGAAGTATAGCAAGAATCAATTCAAAATCCGATGAAACTCAATATGAAACTCTAATATTTTTGCGCGAATTATTTGAGGTTTCTTATATATATAATGGAAGTAATAGTTTATTTCAATTTAAAAAAAAACCATGTTAAAACTGATATAAAGATGTTCATTATACTATATCCTATAATCAATCCCATATTCAACTACTAGCCTCAAGATTAGTGGAACACCGGTGATTCCAGAGATTATGGAATTATAAAAGCCTCGTTGGTAGGGATGACACTATTTATATCGATGATACAAGCCAAGAAGTTGAATTTGGGAAAAGTACATCTGAGACGCTAGCTATATCGTTTAGTATACCGATCGCTTAGAAATTAATAGTGTTCCGTGTAGTTCGAATCCTATAGCGTAGTGCTTAAATATGGTCTGTCATGATGTTCGGTTCCTGATATTAATATTAATTAATAATGACTTCATTAAATATATATCCCTTCCTAGGATTAAATATCACATCCGCCAATACTTCGCGTCATAAATTGGCGTGGTTCAGATTTAAGATATAGCTGCCATATATTTTTTAACCGATCTGGTCATAATTGGCGTGTATTATCAACGCGATCTTCCTCAAAAAAATAATGCGCCATAACATACAGATCAAAATAGTTTCTATTTAATGATATATCGATCTCAGAAAACTTGCAATATCAGGCCAACATCTGGATTCAGAATTTAGGTATGACTCACGCTATTCATTTTCATTCTGAGGGCTTCTCATATCCGTTACCTGCTCCGAGTTTTACAAATCAATATCTTATCCCTACGGGAGTGTCGCCATATTATTTTTGCTCGCATCATTAGTTAGAAATTTTTTGTCTAGATCAGTAAGTAAGATAGAATTAGCATATTGATACACCTATCTAGTATGCGCGTTGGCCAAATTTAGGTTGAAAGTCGGTTCAGCCACAACATTTTAGAAAACGATGTTAAGAAGTTTTAAAGATACCATAACCCAAGTATTTCGATTGTGGATGACAGTCTTTCGTAAGAAGTTTCTACCGTCGAATCTAGTGATGAAGGATAGAATGAGCACTCCATCGATACTGGCGATTTACTATAGGCGTATAATTGTTTTTTTTTTTTTTTAATTTTAACAAAAAATCGGCTGTAAAAATATCAAGTTGTGCACTATGGTAATTTTCAAGCAACAATTTGCCAAAATCCTAATCTGGCAACCCTAACTAACACTCCATTCACTCACTGGTTTCTTATTAAACATGTCTACCGAAAAAGTGGAATGTTTATGTGGGTGGTAGGAGAAAGGGGGAACTATCAATGTTGAATCTTATCAGGCAACGAAGACGATCGGAAACGGTTCATTCATTCATTGTTTATCTAGAATATGTGATATTTCTCAATGTTGGCGGTTTAAAAATACATTCCCAAATCATGGACTCGCGCCAAAAAAATATTTGGCAAAATGTTGTTGTATTCTTTTAAAGAAACACCAAGCCAATTGAGAGTGAATGCATTGCTTTGGCACAGGCACACTTGTGAGTGTATACGAATGTCGGTTCATGTGTGCATTTAGCTGTTGAATTCGACTTATTAGCTCTTTCGTGTGAGTTTATAAAATGAAAATTGTCCGAGACTAACAGAACTACCTGAGCTAATGGGCCGGTAGTTCGGTGATATTGAGCCATTTTATCTATTATTTCTAGCTGGATGTCCTCTGTCGGATTTATCGCTCATATATATTTTAAACTCAACCCACTGTGTTCCACCGAACTAAAGTTCCACTTAATTTCCCAATGGAAGTTGACATTCTGAATTTCCTCATATCTATGAAATAGTCCTAAGATAGGCCAAATACTTCATACACACATCTCATTGAATTAAATAGGCCAATTTGAATTTAAATATTGTAGTTAATGTCGAACTTCAATTGCAAGTGAACAAGTACTCTACTTGTCACGACATTTAAATGAGGTAGCACCAGTTGAAAAGGCGTCTCCATATTCACATCACTGCGTCAACAAATACCCACACTCAGATGTAAAGAATACCGGCAAAACTGTCAATGCCATGCGTTTAGGACAACTTGACGGGTTTGTATTTACTTGATTGTGCTCATATTCCTCGCTAAGCAAAACAAAAACCGGAATGCAGTTTTTCCTAAGTAGCATCGTTGACATTTTATAATGACTATAGATGGGTCTATACAACTTCGTCCATCGAAAGGAAACAAATGTTAAAACGTCAGAATCTGTATTCATTCGTCGATAGTATAAACGAGTCTTGCGTGTAGCCAAGTACATTTAAAAGCCAGCTCAACCAAGATGGATATGCTATTGCGCCGGGAGAAATCACTTAAAGAAATTTATCTTTTGCCTTTATATATTTTCTTTAAAAAAAAATAAACTTCATTAGAAGCAAATTTCAAATTTATATTCACCATGTGTTAGACGAAGTAGCAATTCGAAAAATTTATGAAATTAACGTTTCGTTATCAAAATAAGTAAAGAATTAATTCTTTGTCTGTGGCAACACTGGTCTCGTAGCACTAATGACCACCTACATACTAGAGGTGTGCGCGTGACACGAAATTTTCGTGACACGCGTGATTCACGCGTGAGTCACGTGATTCGTGAATGAAATTTTGACCAAATCACGTGAATGTGCGTGAATGGGACTGAACAAAAATGTGTCGTGCGTGATCGTGCGTGAACATCAAATTCTTTTCGTGAATGTGCGTGAGTAATTTTTTTTCAAATTCACGCTCACGACAAAATTCACGTTCACGAAAAAATTCACATTCACGAACAATTCACGCTCACGACAAAATTCACGCTCACGAAGAAATTCACGTTCACGAAGAAATTCACATTCACGAAAACTTCACACTCACGATGACATTCACGTTCACGAAAAAATTCACGTTCACGAAAAATTCACGCTCACGAGAAAATTCACGCTCACGAAGAAACTCACATTCACGAAAAATTCACACTCACGATGAAATTCACGTTCTTCTTGTGCAAAATGTTAAGCAAAGTGGGGTAAAACTCTGGCTTCTGGGGCCATATAAGTTCATATCGGGCGAAAGCTATATATGGGAGCTATATCTAAATCTGAACCGATTTCAACCAAATTTGGCACGCATAGTTACAATGCTAATTCTACTCCCTATGCAAAATTTCAACTAAATCGGAGCAAAAAATTGGCCTCTGTGGGAAAATGAGTGTAAATCGGGCGAAAGCTATATATGGGAGCTATATCTAAATCTGAACCGATTTGGCTGATATTTGGCAAGTTTTTCGAGACTCATAAAATATTCGGATGTACGGAATTTGAGGAAGATCGGTTGATATACACGCCAATTATGACCAGATCGGTGAAAAATATATATGGCAGCTATATCTAAAATCTGAACCAACGCCAATAATTTATACCACGATCGGTTGAAAAAATATATATGACAGCTAATATCTAAAATCTGAACAACAGCAGACAGCACATCGCTAAATCGATCAGAATTAATTCTAAGACGATCGGTATACTAAACGATGGGGTCTCACAGATTTTCCTTCTCTGGCCTGCTTACATACCAATGCACAACTTATTCATACCCTGTTACCACAGTAGTGCGTGTAAGGGTATAATAATGATTGAACTTTTTACACTTTTTAAATGTACAAACATACCTTCCAATAAAACAATTATATAATTTTTTCGAAAATATATTGGTTTCATTGCGCTTCTATTATAATTTTGACTTAGAATGTAAAAAAAAAATAAATTCATATGTTATAATATATAATATATGTAATTATAATTAATCTAAAAAAACTAAACGTAATAAACAACTCAACACATAATCATCACTTCTTCCCGATTGCCTTCAATTAAAAATTAATAATGGTTTTTCGGCGCCAAAATCGGAATCCAAATTATTATTGAATTTATTTTTTATTGATATTAAATGTTAATTGTTTAATTCTGGTTAATTTTTTAATTGAGTACCTGCTTTTCAACTTCAGTTTTTTTAATATTAGAGAATCATTTTGCCGACGAATTTGTAGTGGGTAGCCTCATTTGTATTCACAGAGCCGAAGTGAGTAAGTTTCTAAGTTTCGTACTCATTTCGGTGAATTTACATTTTTTCGTTTGTTCTTGTTAACGTATAATAGCGCTGGACCACGTGCCGTGAGTTGAATCTTTACATCGTGCGCCGTGGAATAGCTCGCGTGACTACGTTTTTTTTATGAACTCGTGGAGTGTCTTGTGAAGTCTACGTTTCATTGTTCAGTGAACGCTGTGCGTGATAGTTTTTTTTCGAAATCCGTGAGTGTGCGGTGAATAAGTTTGATTGTTCGTTGAACGTGCTGCGTGAGATTTGATATATCCGTCATGTGATCGTGCGTAGTCACTATTCTTGCAATTCGTGAGCTTGTTTATCTTTACAGGATTTGGTTCGTTGAACGTTGAAGTGAGCGTGAATCAATAAAACACCTCTCGTGCAGGTGAATGTTCACGAATTCATTTCGTCGAGCTGTGGCCGTGAGTGTGAGCAATTCCAAACGGGCTGTGCGTGATTCGTGCGTGAATGATTACGAATTCATTCGTAGAGCGTGCGTGAAGATATGGAGCATTCAAAAACGGCGTGCGTGATCAGTGGCTTTGAATGTTACGAATTTCATGTGAGCGTGCGTTGAGTGTGGAGCAATTTTAAAACAAAGGGCTGCGTGATTGTGCGTGAATGACATATTTGTAATTTGTGAGCGTTGCGGTTGCAGCGTGCGTGAAAACTCCCTCACGCGCACACCTCTACTACATACTTCTATATCAGAACTATGGATTTTAATGTAACGGTTATTGAGCTTTTCTTTGATATAGAGATAAATTTATGTAAACCAGACTCAATAGAGTAAGGATTGCTTGTATCTCTCAGCTCTTATACACAGACACACACACATCGTTACCGGAAAAGTAGGAACCCCACTCCATATATAGAAAAATATTGTAGTGGGGGACAGACAAAACGAAAACTTGATAAATATAAAACCAAACACAAAACATTAAGCAAGTCTTACATGCTGTGCGCTCACACACACATATGCAGATCCTTAGGAAATGCCTCAACATGACAATGAAATGGCAAAAAAAAAATTTCCAAACTAGTTCGAGTCCAATACAATAATCCGCAACAAAAAAAATTCTCGGAAAGGCAAAGCAAGATACAACCATTCAAACATATTTCCAGTCATTTATTGTGGTTAGAACGGTTGCACACCAACAACATGTTTGTTTGTTTTGCAGCAAGTCGCTATGCACTCTGCAAGTTAGCAGAAACAAAAATCTCTCTTCACTATTAACCAAGCAATGCGTATAACTAAGCCACTTCAAATCGACCTCCTATATCCGCTTGAAAAAGGCATTCGAAAAATAAAAGCAGAGTACTCATCAAACACTGTGTGAGCTGTTGTGCACATATAATGATATATAGCATTTACATGAGGAAGTAAATGAGCTCCCGGATACAAACGTATGAAGAGAAGGAAACTCACATTGGCCTGAAAGTCCCCAAAATTTTTATAAAATTGAGAACACTACACACTAAAGATAAAATAACGATACAACTCCTGTGACAACAAGGAGAGGCACAATGTTGTTGTTGAGAAACAATTCTCACAGTGTTTTGATATTTTGCATTGTAAATTTCAGGAAAAACAATCTACATGGTTACGCCACCGTGGTGCAATGGTTAGCATGGCCGCCTTGCAACACAAGGTAGTGGGCTCGATTCCTGCTACGACGCGAACACCAAAAAGTTTATCACGGTGGATTGGATTATTACCACTCAGTAATTTAGCTGGTGACATTTCTAGCGGTTTCAAAGCTTCTCTTAAATGTGTTTCACTGTAAATGTGGAACGCCGTTCGGGACTCGGCTATCAAAAAGGACGCGTCCTTGTCAATTAGAGCTTAAACATGGAATCAGTGATAAGAAGAGAAGTTCACCACGTGTGCGTATCACAAATGGACTGAATTAGTCTAAGTGAGGCACTGATACATCTGGCTCCACATAAACCTAACTAACCTAACCTACATGGTCGAATCCTAAACCTAAATCCTCTTTAAGTAGAAGCAAAAATTCAAAATACATTGAATTCCGAGAGTACCTCGATTTCTTTAATTGTGAGAAACATAATTTCGTGGGATTCCAAATATCGGAAATGGGAAAATATATATGACAGGAAATGCGTGACACACGAAAATTTTCGCGACTCACGCATGAGTCGTGAGTCACGCTGACGGCAACGGCGTGAGTGTGCGTGATTTACCAACCAAATGTCGTGCGCGAGCGTGAGTTATGAAAATAATATATTCGTGAGTGTGCGTGAGTAACGAATTTTGGAAAAACACGCTCACGAAAATAATCCCGCTTACGAATATAAATGCTTACGAGTTGAATTCATTTATAATTTTAGTGACATCCTAGGTGGTAAGAGTTTTATAACGTACTCGATTTTAACCATACTTTTCAGTCAGGTTCTATAGGTAAATCACTCATAAAATTATTCGTGAGTCACGAGGTTTTTCTTGAGTCACGACATTTTTCGTGAGTCTCGGCATTTTTCGTGAGTCTCGACATTTCAAAGATTTTCGTGCGTGTGTACAAATTTTCTTTTCGTGAGTCCTACCAAAAACTTTCGTGCGTGAGAGTGTCTGAATAAGATTTCTCTGTCGTGAGTGTGCGTGGTCGTGAGCCAAATATTACTCACGTGCATACCTATACTGCAAAATATCTCAGATTCATATTTCGTGAAAGTTACTACCAAAGACAATAAACTTTAGAAGGTGGGAAATTGGCTTACGTCATACCAAATGTTGTATTAATGGCGCTAGGTGCATACATGTTGCATTTTTTTAGCGAAGAAAATAATATTTTTGAATTGAACAATCTTAAATTTTGAGCAATAAATCAAAAATTATATTTTTCCGTTTGTCCCAAGATATATCCAACTCTTAATTTCTTTTTATTTGCATTTTATTTTGTCGAACCAATCGCGTAAACGACAAGTAGGGACCTAGTCAATTTCCCATCTTCTAAAGTCTACTGTCTTTGGTTACTACACATTTAATCATATGGCGGATGTTTCAAAAAACCCCTAAATTGGCAACACTGTGCCATGACAAGGAAATAAACATCACGTGCACACTAACAAAGACAATAAACTCTAGGAGGAGATCAAACCATTTACCGTGTTAGTTTCATACTCGAACCAAACGCGTATACGACAAGTATTGACATAGCATTAAAATGCAAATAAAAAGAAATTAAGTGCACGAAATAAATTTCCATAAAGGCGAAAATGTAATTTTTTTGTTGTTGCCTAAAATGTAACATTGTTTCATTAAGAAAATTAAGTTTTTCATTTAAAAAAAAGGAAACGAAAAACAAATAAAAAATTACGAACATGTATGGAACTAACGTGGTAAATGCAACATTTGGTATGACGCAAGCCAATTTCCTATCTTCCTAGAGTTTATTGTCTTTGCACACTAACGCATATACATATTTATATGGCTACCATAGATGCCAGAGAATAATAGAGAGTTTATGTGAGATATTTTGCAGGGCTGCAATGAGACCATTCAAGAAATGCACAAAATAATGCAGGGAAATGGCAAAGAGAGAAAATGAGAGTAAACATTTTGCAACGGGTTTTCTATCACAAAAGAGAGGTAGCTCCAAATATGTCAGTGACATAATGAGGGATGGGCCTCCCTTGCCAATTGCATTGGCTATATAGAAAAACAAAACATAAGAATAACATAGTCAAAAGGGGAAACGAATGGAAAAGAATAGAAACAATATTAGAGATTAGTACATAGACTAGCTATTACATATAATACAGAATATGCCTACACATACACACACTCCTACCTACAATACGAAATTTATGTAAACATATATTTGTTTATGTATATATATATATGAACTAATACATAAAAAACATGGAAGAGCGCACAAGCTTATACAACCAATCTCAAGCCGAATTGAATGTTCAAAGTCCTAACACTAGCCCCATGCAGCCTTCGCGAAATAGCAACAACAACACCAACAATAATTACAATGTTATTCTTGCGCGCCACCACTTACTGCGTCACCGCCTAAATATCCCTCTCCCTCTACCGCATACCATACCTGTCTCTTAAATGCATGAACGTAAATAAAAGTAAAGTGCGAGAATAACAAACAACAAACAAGCCCTAGGCTCCACACGCTACTGTTGTTGCCCGCCTTATGCATCCACAAGTACTGCTATTGCTGTTGCAACTACATTCACTTCAGTCAGTGTGCATCGGCTAGCCTAAGTGCTGGTACGCGAAATTTATTTTCAAAGTAAATATTTGTTAGCCGGTTGTTTGGTGCGTAAAACAACAAAGTGATGACTACGCCAAGTGGTAGTGTAACGCTTCTAGTCCATCTCGGTCGTAATAGAAACTAAATACAATTTGTTTAAAATCTTTTTGTCGTCCTATTGGTCTAAAATTGTGTTGATTTTGTTTTGAAGAAAAGGAAAAAAATGGAGAAAAAATATATAGCGTAAAGATTTTGTAAAAACAAATGTAAAAACACAAAACATCTGACGTAGATACGCCATTATCGATGTTACAACCAATATTTGAAACAACAACAAACAAATAAAACCGGCTAGTATGAAGGGCTAGCATGCTAACGAACTAGCATGTAGCTTGCCTAAACAGTGTTGCCACTCCATTGAAAATGAAAATATGTAATTAATGTTTTCTTGAAGAAATCTCAATCGACTGATGTAATTTATTAAGCTGTGGTGAAAAGAAAATTGACAAAAATTAAATGAAAATTCAATTCTTTGTATCAGGTATATTCACTTCTCAGTATAATTTAATAATAGTAATAATTTACCCAAATATCTGAAGGTTGTCTTATTTTACTGTTTTCAGTTAATTTGTTTTTGCATGCAACATTTTATAAAAATTTTAAATAAGGGTTGATTTAATATACTGGAGAGTTCTTTACTAAGAATAAATCGATATCGGCATAGAATAATAAGTAGAAAAAAAAATTTAATTAATGAAAGTGAAATTTCCCACGAAGAGATTAATTTGTTATTAAAAACAATGCAGCCAATACTTCCGAATTCTAGTTAAAAATTTACAAAACTATAGTGAAAGAGTAATATCTACACTGAAAAAAATATTTACGTGATATTAAAGATTACGCAACCAAAATTTTAGGATGTGAAATTTACAAATTATTAAGGACAAATTTCTTTAAAATAATGAAATTTTAATTAAAATAAAGTTTATAATCTTTACATCAAAAATTTTTTTCATTAAATTTAGGACACAAATTTTGTAAATTTGCGTCCCTCCGTTAAAGTCGCATGTCTTTGAACTTAGGCCAATATTCCTTAAAGTAAATAAACACATTTTTTGATTTAAAGAAATTGCCCTTAAATTAACGGAAATATTAAAACTTTAGATTTAAGATAAAAACGCTTCAACTATAGGCTAAGACTTATTTTGAGAATTTAGTGTCTTTGGTTTAAAGTTTTTTTGTAATTAAGAAAACATTTTTTACTTTGAAGAATCCGTTATAATTTGGATTTTTAAACTGACATTTTTTTGTACGTGAGTACCTTTATTAATATACCGCGAAAAGAGAATGAAAATTCGATGAATGAGATCTGTATCCTAATTTTAATTTTATTGGTCGTAGATTTAAAGCCAGATAGGTCGCTAAAAATTTCTTTATTTTGAAGAAGCCGCATCTTTGGCCCGGAATCAATACCAAAATCCTTAACGGAAGGTCAACATCTTTGGATCCAAGTAAACTTGTTTTTTGAGTGTAATTAGAGATAGAGGGCTTTTTATACCCACCATCATAGAATGATGACGGGGGTATAATAATTAGGCTGTTTCCAACTATATAAAGTATATTATCCAGAAATCGTTGCACATTGGTTTCTATCCAGAACATCTCATCAGTGCAAGTCGCGCGCGATCTTGCCAGATTGTGTTTTGATAAAGTGACGCTTTCATCGATTCACAATAGCACTTTATTGTGACTAATTTATCGAAAAACATGAATTCAAAGTGGATATTGT
>PGFW01025444.1:17918-28651 GCA_003123925.1 Haematobia irritans
TTTTAACGCAATCAGCAGCATTGAACCGTGAAACTATAGCAGCATCACAATTAGCAACATCAACATCCACAGGAAGTATAACACAAGCACAGGCTGCATCATCCTCATCCATATCCTTGTCTTCTGCAACATCATCATCGGCATCTTCTTCATCATCGTCATCGTCCTCATCAAGAAGATGCCGATGATGATGTTGCAGAAGACAAGGATATGGATGAGGATGATGCAGCCTGTGCTTGTGTTATACTTCCTGTGGATGTTGATGTTGCTAATTGTGATGCTGCTATAGTTTCACGGTTCAATGCTGCTGATTGCGTTAAAAGTTGTAACTTTTTAATTTGCTGTAAAAATAATAATTAAATATTAGAGCGTAGACAACAAATGTTTCAAATGCATTTTCTTAGATCGTGGGAGGGGTAGAAGGTGGATGTTTGCTTATGTTCTCTGCTGGGTTTCTGCACTGCACTGGTAATTATTTAATTATTTCTCAGTTGTCCTTCAAGACAAATATCAAAGATTTTGGAACATTCTGTTAGTTCTACGAATTTTAAATTGAATTTTGGTACATATTTTTCGTTTGTCTTAATTTTCTATAGAAAAAAGACAAGAAAATTAATATCAATCATACGTAGATCTGTATCAAAGGTAAATTATGTCAATCATACGCACTTCGATGCCAAAGGTAAATACGTTTTCAAGGTTCATAAGGGTGGATATGGTGGTGGATTTTACCAAGTAATTTATAAATTTAAAGCAGATGTCCTTCAAGAAATACCCAATATCCGAGTAGTGAACATTTTTCTCGTCTAAAAAATTCACAACAGAAAAAGGTACATAGTTTTTCATTCCTTATTTTCCTATAGAAAAGAAAAACACAATGCGAGCTCCAAGAAAATTAATGTCAATCATACGCAGTCCTTAGGTTAGGTTGCAGCCCGATGTTTCAGGCTCACTTAGACTATTCAGTCCTTTGTGATACCACATTGGTGAACTTCTCTCTTATCACTGCAAGTGCTGCCGCGATTCCATTTATGCTCAGATGACAAGCTGACCTGCTTGTTTTTATCCGACGTCCAACTGGCCGGTTCCACATTGCAGTGAAACCACTTAGAAAAAGCTTTTTAAAAACCTTCAGAAATGTTAATATAGTGGAGCCGTAAGTTACGGCCAGGCCAAATCTTATGTACCATCACAATGGATTTGGCGATAGAAAACTTCTATAGAAAGACTGTCATCCACAATCGAATACTTGGTCGTGTTCGCTACTTTAACACTTCTTAAAATCGGTTTTCTAAGTTTGTGGAATTACATCAATACCGTGTAGACGAGGCAGAGAAATATGGGATCGTCGCTAATATGGGGCTAATACAATTAATGAACTTGATAATGGACCAATGTTTTTTTTGTGATTGAGGACGATATAATCAGAGGCAATATATAAAATATGGTCCATAGTGGACCTCAGTTAGACATTGTTGTTAAAACGCGATTATAACGTAGCCACAATGCTACCATAATTTCAACCTCGATGAAGTTTGCTCCTCCAACGTTCCAAAAACCAAATTCTCGGGGTCGGTTTATATGGAGAGCTGATATATGATGTATGACCTATATGGGCCACTTTCTGACCATGTGCTATTAAATATCATTCATACTGACCGACCACGGTACCAAATATTCAAAGCAGGACCGGATGATATATTTGCTTCTCCAAAAAGGCCACCGTGAGGTCAAAATCTGTGGATCGGTTATTATATGCGTAGCTATTATAATTATTGACCTAGCCATGTGGACCCAGATTTTTTGCATACGTCTTAGAACCACTATTATCTTATACCAACCAGTACCGAATTCGGGCCGATCGGCAATTGCCATGTTCTTCTCTTGAGATGTCCCTCGGCAAGCCAAGATCGGGGGGACCGTTGTATAGCGCGCCTATGTATAATAGTAAGATTAGACCGATAGTAACCCAATTTTTGCATAAGGTATGTTAGAGACCATTATTCTTACCACCCATGCCTACCAATTTACAGCGGATGATGAAAATCTTGCTTCTCTTTAGGAGGTCCATAAGCCAAATCGGGGCGGATCGGTTCAATATGGGGCGCTATATTGAAACGGGTGAATACGCAGTCAAAATTTGGTCAATAATCAAACTTTTTTTGAAGCGGTGGTGTTCGTGTGTAGAATGTTGCCCTTATTTTGATTTTGCGAATTCCACTCCTTCATTGTAAAATGCCAAGCCAAGCAAGAAGGAGGCACGTAGGGTCAAAAAGTTTTGCCTCGTGCATCGCGAAAATCCGAGCTATCGCTAACGCCAAAGACTAGCCAAAAATTCGCTAAAAGCTAGCCAAATCAACTGTTACAAATGTAATTAAATGTTTGGGAACGTTTGTCGACATGCCAGGAGCTCTGGATCGGGGAAATCGAAAAACACGGAAGCGCTTCGAGATCGAACAAAGAGAGTTGGCCGGTATGTTTGCAAGGCGAAACCCTAACCTCTCTCTCGAGCGAGAATGCCTGCAAAAAAGCTGGGGTTTATCGTTTTACAAAAAAGAAGTAGTGACTCAAAAATCGGCTATGATAAACATAAATACGACGACCAAAGCGCGATCCCAGGAGTCTGTTACACGACGATGCTGTACGAAGTTTGACTGCGTGTACACTGACGACCAAACCCTAACTCAAAGCCGACTACAAGCAGCTTCCGGGACAGGAAGTTTTATACAGCAAAAGGAATGGAAAGGTAGCACAGATATTTCAGACACATAAAACTTCAAAGATTCGCCAAAGAACGATATCTGGGTTTGGCAAGTCCATCTGTAACCTGAATGGCTTGAAAAGCAGCATTTTCATAACCCGGTAAAAATTGGTGGATCTAATTATAGATATGCATTAGATGCTCAAAATATGGGCCTCTTTAGATCTAAGTAAATTAACTCAATACTATGAGACAGAATAAATATAATTATATATAAATTCCATATGTGACGAGATCAACATAAGAATCCAAACTATAGCTAATGTACTAGGATGATATGATTATATTCTAAGACAATGTAATCTAGTCCAATATTGAGATCTGATCAGATATCAACCATAGTAAATTAGATATGATTAGCCATCTTACCAATTTTTTTCCGATCTGCTTATATCTAATCGTATCAATTTAGATCTCTCAATATTTTTAACTGCGGTTACTTCCGGGACTGCTCAAACCCCCAAAGAAATTTACTGTGAAAAGAGTGTTTGAATAAACGTCTTGGTGCCGTTCCTAGAAGAAAACACGTTGTTTCGCCTACTTGTTTTGGCCGGATTTGCGCTTTCCTATTAACGGTCAAAAGGCTCATGGAGTGTTACCGCCTACAACAACGTGCAGGTGGTTCGCCCAAGGACGAGAACCCATCCGCAAACAGCGCCGACTCCGCCCGAATCGAAGAAATAACTGGGCTAATTGTCCAAGATGGCAACCTAAAGAAGACCAAAAAAACTGCATAAAGGACGGAGCAGCCAGTTCATGGACAAAACTGGCTTTTTTTGCGGAAAGAAAGTGGACAGGTGGCCTTACAAAATGTCTGATGGCAGGTGTCAAGCTGTGAGCGCCGCGGCAAATTAGGAATTTGGAAAAGCGCAAATGCCTAACTGAATATTCTTGCCCCCCGAATTTATAATAATTTGAACTTGAAAAAAAAATTTAATATTGATTTTTAAATATAACGATTTCACTCGATTTAACACCGTTTTATCCCCATTGAGCAAATTTTGACCATGTAGGTCACGCTTTATAAAAAAAAATTTGCAGGTTTGAAGAGACTCATTTACTAACACCATTGTACACGATAATTTCAACCGCGATGCGGAATGGTGAATTTTGCAACTCCAAAGAGCGCTCTGCAAACCAAATCTGGGGTCGGTTTATAATGGGGTATACGTAAAGTGGTTCCTGAATACTGGCTCATTTATACAATACCCATCCGCTACATCAAATAACAATTACTTATGCCAGATTGTTTTCAAGACGATAGCTTGTTTTCGTTGCAAGAAGTCTTAGCCGTCAGATTTCAACAGACAGCACGGTGCACGGACATGCTTAGATCGACTCAGCAATTTTACTAGCGACCACAGTAATACTTATCCACTATTCTGCGGCTCTTAGAGCTAATATATTGCGATGTCGTTCAAAACGCGAATTGTTACAAATTGTTAATATACATCTCGCATCTATGGCTCGGATGCGTATAACAAAATACTTGTTTGTAATGCAATGCAGGTTTATCTGTCATTTCATGTTTCTTCCGAAAATCTTAAGGCATATCCTCTCACGAAAGTGCTTTCACCAAGTACACATGGGCACAATAAATTTTAATCTAATCGTTTCTTCAGTTTTATTCTAATGAATACCTGCCAGCATTTCCTATCAAAAGATAATCACCCTCACATTTATCTTCAAATTGTAAATTAAAAATATATATATAATTTACATAATCTCTGCTAATTTCCCAACTCCAGTTTTCCCTTTTCATTTGCCTTCTTATCAGTACCTTAACTAAGTGCCTTACATATGAAATAATGTTTTACAAGAAAATCTGATATTTCGTTATACCTCCATTTGTCTGTGAATATCTAGTGCATCATGGTCTTGCCCAACTATCGGTAATGGGGTACGAAGGCATCTTCGTCAACTTTGAAATCCCAAAAAAAAACGATTTGTAGATTTGCCTATGGAATCTCTCAGTAGCCTCGGTAACCTTAAGCCGTGGGACCGAGAAGGAAGCTCAAAGACAACAAAAATATTTCATATTTACGGGAGATAGTTTAGTGTGAATTACCAACTATAATGACATACATATAAGGAAACAATCTTTAAAGTAGACGAAAGACGATTAAAATCGGAAATCCATTTCTCTTAAAGTTCAATACAATCTCATTTGCATAGCAGAATCGAGAATATTAGCTCATCTTAAGAATAGTACTTTGGCATACGCTTTGTTTTTGCAACCATATACTTAAATTTTGTGTAAGATAAAGTGTAACCCCTAAATTCATTGAATTTAGATCATTTCCTTGTACAATTTAAAGCATATATGATATAAGGAAAGAAGAAAATCCTCTTCATAGGATTCATAAGTAAGTTTTCTCTTGCAATCCACACAGGTTCTACATAAAAAAAATAGACATACCAATAACTCGTCATTAACCATTTCCTTATAGTGCCGCACAGAAATTTTTCTCAAACTAAAGAAATTCTTGGGCCGCCTGCCTGCCCGTGCCGCCCCGGCGGTCTTCCGTTCAGATTCCCTTCCCTGCGCTACGCCAGCATCCTGTGCGTCCGCCTGTGGGCTTCTACCGCCGACCCCCCTCATTGCGCCGACCTCCACCCGCCGTGTCGCGTTCTACCGGGTCCGGCCTCGTGCCTGGCCCCAGTGCCTCCCGTGTAGCATCCCGAGGTCGCGTATCTTAAATGTTAACCTATCTCTCTACTCCCCCCCTCTCTCCCCACTTCCCTTACTGCCACCTTCCTGCTTCCTAATATTAACTGCGTGGTGATCTCTCTATAGAAAATATTTTTTTGCTAGTAATATTGTCCTTTAACAACACATGCCAAAAAATTGGTCCCAGTATCGGTACAATAGTTATACTATTAGCCGATTCCCAAAAAAATAATCTACTAAAATTTTATTACTTAGAGAAATTTTGTCAAATTTTATTACCTATAGAATATTTGTCAATATCTCACTCACAAATTTGTCAAAATGTTATTTCTATACAAAATTTTCATTTGTCCAAAAAAAATTTGTCAAAATTTTTCTCCACCTCTTTCCTAGAGATCCAACCTCTGGCTCCACACTCAACTTTTATTTCTGAATAGTAAAAGTCTCCGCCCCCTCCCTGCCTCCAGACAATCTATCCTTTCCACCTCTCTCTCCTTCTACTCAGACGCCCAATTCTTCTCCGTCCCCAAGTATATTTTATTACCCCTGTCACACAAATTTTCGTCCCGATCCCAACCTTTTTATGCTCCCGACTTCTATCACTCATCATCAAACACTTTACTTGCTTCCCCCCACCAAATCTCCCTCCCTTCATCTACCTTACTACCAACAAATCGTTGTCACCACAATCTCTTTTTTCGCCCTATAGAAATTTCCCCTTGTCCAAATACTTCTTACTTTCTCTCCCACTCTCCCTCTCCATCTAGCACAATCTACCTGTACATAATTTTATTTCTCGTTACGACAATTTTTGTCAACATTTATTTTCTTAGAAATTTTGTTGCAAAATTTATGTGCTTATAGGAATCATTTGTTCAAAATTTTATTTGTAATTAGATAAACTTTTGTCAAAATTGTATTTTATAGAAAATCTTTGTCAAAACCTTTATTTCTATCAAAAATTTTGTCAAAAATTTTTTTCTATAGCAAAATTTGTTTTAACACATTTTATTTCTATGCGAAAATTTGTCAACAATTTTTTCCATATGAAAAATTTGTCAAAAGATTCTGTTCTATAAAAATTTTGTCACATTTTATTTCTAACTAAAATTTTTCAAAATGTTATTGCTATAGAAAATCTTGTGCAGATCGCCCCCCGCTCACATCAGTCTCTTTGAGCGTCAAAATTTTTTTAAGATTTTGTCAAAATTTATTCTATACTAAATTTTTGCCAAAATCTTTATGCCTATCAGAAATGTTTGTCAAAATCTTTATCCGCTATTACCCAACAATTTTGTCAAAATTTGTATTGTTTAGACAATGTTGTCATAAATTTTATTCAATATGAAATTTTGTCAAATTTCATATTTCTATAGAAATAATTTTCGTCAAAAAATTTCCTTCTACTACCCAAATTTTCTCAAATTTTCTATTTCTTATATAGAATTTTGTCAAAACTTTATTTCTACTAAAGAATTTGTCAAAATTTTTTATTACATACTATCAAAATTTTGTCAAAATTATTCATTATACAAGAATTTGTCCAAGTATTTTTCATCTCTTCCCGCTACTACCTAGAGAGAATTTTCGTCAAAATATATTTTTTAATAATAAAATTTTGTCAAATTTATTTCTATAGAGAAATTTGCTCAAAAATCTCCTATTTCTAGTCAAAATTCAGTTTCCTATTATGAACAATTTATTTCTATAGAATAAATTTTGTTCTCGGAAATCTTAATCATCCTATACAAAAATTGTCACCAGAACTTTTATAATTACTAAAATTTTGTCAAAAGTTTATACTATACAAAATCTGTCAAAATTCTCATTTCTATAGAAAATGTCGTGTCACAAAAGTTTATTTCTATAGAAAATTTGGTTGAGACAATTCTAATTTTTATTGGAAAAATTGTTGTCAAAACTTTTATTCCACTAGAAAATTTTGTCCCAAAATTTTATTTCTATAGACAAGTATTGCTTCAAGGATTTATCCTCTATATAATAATTTTGTTCAAAATTATAGTGTTCTTAAAAACTTTGTCAGGTTAGCTATTTTATTTCTATAGAAAATTTGTACAAAATTTTATTTTCTATTAGAAACATTTGTAAATTTTATTTTATAAAATCATCGTTAACTGAGCAATGCTCCAAATTTTATTTCTATAGAAAATTTTGTCAAAATTTTATTTTGGGAAAAAATTTTGCAACGATTTTTTTCTATGAAGAAACATTTATTTCAAACTTTTTTTCTATAGAAATTTTATTGTATTCAGAAAATTTTAAGTTTTATCCCTAAAAATTTTGTCAAAATTTTATTTCTTAGAAATTTTCAAATTATTTTATAGAAATTTTTGCCAAATATTTACTTCTATATGGAAAAATTATTACTTGATTTGACAAAATTGTACAATTTTTTATCTAAATGTAGATAGAATGAATTTGTCAAAATTTTATGTCGATAACATAGAAAAAAATTTGTCACAAATTTAGATATATGATTTATCATATTTAGCAAAATATTGTCAAATTAGTATCTATAGAAAATTTGTCAAAATTTTATTATCTAGAAAAATTTTAGTCAAAATTTAATTTCTATAAAATTTTTGTCAAAACTTTGATTACTCTCCTCTATAGAAAATTTTTTCCTCTGCTCCCTCTCCGTCCCCCCATCCTGTGTCTCCTCCGTCAGGCTCGCGTCGTTTTCAGAATTCTATTTCTATAGAAAAAATTTTTTTGTCACATTAGGTTATTTATTGACAACTATTTCCCAATAATTTTAATTGCTATACGAAGAAATTTTTGCCCCAAAAAATTATTATTTCTATAGGACAAGTTCTGCCAATATTCACCTATCAGAAAATTTTGTCCAAAATTTTATTTCTATGGAAAATTGTCAAATTTTATCTGCTATATGAAAATTTTGGCACATTCTATTTTCTATTAGAAAATCTTGTCAACATTTATTATACTATAGAAATTTTTCAAAATTTTGTATTCTATGAAATATTGTCAAGATTTATTTCGTATGGAAAATTGTGTCAAAATTTTAATTTTTTATAGAAAAATTTTGTCATAAATTTTATTTATAGATAATTATGTCAAATTTTATTTTATAGAAATAATGCTCAATAATTTTATTTCTGATGGAAAATTTGTCAAAACTTTTATTTTTATAAAAAATTCTAGTCAAATTTTTTTTCGTATAGAAATTTTTGTCAAAATTTATTTTTATAAAATTTTGTCAAAATTTTATTTCCTATAGAAAAATTTTCGTCAAAATTATATTTCTATAGAAAATTTTTTCAAATTTTTATCATATTTTATTTCTTATAGCAAAATTTTGTCAAAATTTTATTTGTTGTTGTTTTTATTAAGCGCTAAAACCATAATTGACTAAATTACAAGAGTAGCTTAAACATGAAAAGCGACATTGTTTGTCAATTTAATTGGGCAAAGCCCTATAGAACTGCAAGAATGTTGATGGACGCACGTTCCCGGAACTTAACCACATTCCTCAAATCAGCAATCCTGCTACTTGCCAGCAAACTATCAACCAATTATCAGAATTAAATTTCAGCAGTTTTATAAAACCCAATCCAAAAACCACACTTAAGCTGAAATAAGATAAAACAACAACAATGCTTAAAGAAACAAGAATAACAATAACAATAACAAATACAAATGAAAATTTTATTTCTATATGAAAGTTTTTTCAAATTTACTTCTATTAGCAAATGTTGTCAAAATCTTCTATTTTACTAGAAACTTTAAACTTAGTTTATATCGTATTTTAGATCGCCTTTTTGTTTTAATATATACACCGTATGGAACTAACTCATACAAATTGAAGAGACCGAGTTTATGAAGTTTTAAAATACCTTTGATCGCAAAGTGTTACCGCAAGCGCAGTAATTGGAACGGCAGATGTGTTTTTATTTCCGTATTTCTAGCCTTATTTCCCCTTTCTTGCAATAATCAGAAATCAGTGTCCATTGTAAAGAACAAAATTAATTAAAAGGAGTGGGAAAAGCATATTTTCTCCTAGTTTAAATATCTTTTTGTCAAGATTTCTTGAGAATTTTTTCATTGAGTGATTTTGTTTATATGACAAAGGTGAATTCTTAATAATTTATGACTTTTTATTGAAGCCATAAAACACCTACGACATTAGCGCCATTGCACTCAAACATGCCGCCGGCCGTTTTCAACCTCTAAGTCACATTATTCTCATTTCATTTCGCTACCGGAATCAGATTCCAATTCATGTAAAGAGGTTCAAACACACTTAAAATTGGTTTTTAATTGCAAGAGATTTCCTAAGCATGTTTTTGGTAGAAATTGGACAGGTGCGCGCTGTTAGGATTTTTTTAGATGAGGAAAAAAACCATTGACAAAATTTAAAAACAAATCAAGAACTTGTTTTTTCATTCCTATTATTTGAACATGTGTTCTTTTGTCTCTCGATTTCTTTACCCAAAAAATCGCTTACTTATTTGCCCACATTCGAATAAAGTATAGAAAATTTAAGCCATAAATTACACCCGTGTCATATGCTATTATGCTGGTATTTGTGTGTTTTCAGATTATGTTGTTTTGTTTATTTGTGTTGGTGTGCTTTGTTCGAATTGAATTCCATGTTGTGGTAGTAAGAGATTTGTACGTGAGAGACTTTCTCTTTTAGTGGATTTGGTGTTAGTGACATTAAATCTATATTCGATTAGGAAGGTATTAAAATATTATTTATGTACAAAATTTGTGATTATGTTGTATTTGTAACCTAAATCACGAGTGGATAATAGATTTATTTATGGGTAAATATTTAATGCGATTTTTAATTTTTTTTATTTAATCAAATACTAACGCTTAAGTGTTAGCAAATATGTTAATTGGTGTTAAAAAAAAAAAAAACAATGTTAATTACAAATAAAATTATTTTTCATATTATGTGGTTTATATAATGAATATAATTCATTATACACTTAAGAAAATATTGACATTCTATGAAAGATTATGGAACCAAAATTTTAGGATACGCAATTTACACAAATTTCTTTAAAATGAAGATACACAAAGCCAATAATCTTTGCATTAAGAATTGTTCTCTTTATGTTTAGGACACGAATCTTTGAAATTTGCGTTCCTACATTATAGTCCGTTTCTACCAAACACCAACCCACCAGGGGTGGATTATCATCCCCCCATCTCTCAGTAATGTTAGATTAGGTTCTATATGAAATTTTGCCAAAATTTTATTTCCATAAAAACATTATCAAAATTTTATTTCTATAGCAAATTCTGTCA
>PGFW01025459.1:4021-15191 GCA_003123925.1 Haematobia irritans
CTGTATGTACTGACGTATATATGCTATATTTTGTGCGGCAAAGTAAGGCATCGTGCAGATTCAAATCCGATTTTATTTCGCTTTATAATTTGGCGGCTATGGCGGTCTATTCTTGCGGTCAAAGAGAGACTAATATGATTTACCAAATTGATTGCGAACAAAATTGCAGATTCAGGATTCAGTAGTATAGGCTGCCTAATAGATCAATATGCTTGCTGCGCATCGCGAGGTTGATTGCATCTAATTATGCGCCCAGAGTCCCACGAATTTTATATACGATGGTGGGCTTCTCAAATTTGGGCAGGTCAAAGAGATAGCAAACTGATAGTCTCGTCAGTATGAGCATAATAATGATGAAATCGGTCTCGAGATTTGTAGGGATAAGGTACGGCGCTTCCATATATATTCCATGGGTTCGGCCGATATTCGCCATTTATATGCGCCGCGCAGAGGGCCAGAATATTCACTGGCTTAATTGGCTTAAATTTTGGGGCGATAAAGAAATATAACGTATCTATGGGCCATGTTAAGTAACGTCAAAAGCCATTTGATATGAATGCGTTGAGAGTTAGTATATACGTTAGGCAGATTTAGATATAGTTACAGGTGCTGTTTGGGGAAATAGGGTGGTAGTATTATAGTTTCTAATATTTCTGTACCCAATAGTGTTCAACGCAATCTCGCTCTACTCATTAACCCTTGACATTTTCAATTAGTGCGCATCAGCTATATTTGATGTGGACCCCATATTATTCCGCTGCAATTTAGGCACAATATGACGGCAACAATAGGTCAGCATATATCTTACACAGTAAATGGCTCACTGGTGATTATAAGTTTAGTTATCCTAGATTCACTGTAATGTCAGGACTTTCCAGCTGAAACTGGTTGGGTTTCGGATAAGGGGGGCTCCGAACCGAGTCAGCTAAAATTCCTGTGATGGTTTCGCCATATTGTAGTCTCAAATCCTGAGACAACTGTAATTGGAAGCAGTAGATTCAAGAGACTGACGTAAACGTTTGCAGATTTAGAATAAGGTTGGTATTTTTTTTTTTCCTCTTTTTTGTTTGTTTGTTTTTGCTGATTTGTGTAAGATGTTGACCGATTTTGCTTGAAAAATAATCTCACAACCTACAGATTTAGGGCACCTTATCATGGAGAGATTTATGCCAGGCTTTTAAGTAGGGGCGAATTTGTAAAACTTCTATGGTTCCTCTGATGCCATCATAATATGTACGCTTAGCGCGGTCTAATAGCATTATTGTATTTCGGCTCGATAAAGCGCATAAATGCACTTTTAGTCAAATTGCTATAATATGGGCTTACGTTTAAGTCATTCCAGTATTTTTATACCCGCACTTTACCATGAATGGTGATGCGGGGTATTAATATAGTTTGTCATTCGCGTTTGCAACAGCATGCGAAATATGCGATTCAGGGAGAAGATTCTAAGACGATATACAACATGTTTCAGTCTGGCCGTCGTGTCCATGTGGCTGTAAATCAGCTGCTTCAGTCCTATCCACTGACATGGACGAGCTAATCGCGTCGCTGAAATTTGGGGCTAGGCAGTAATGCGTTTCTTTTGTTGCCGCGAGGGCCCAATAGATATTCGAGAGGGGGACTGCATATCAAGCTAAACTTGCTAGAGAAGGATACTCCGCAAAATCGCTGCCGAGTTTAGGGTCATTAGGGGCTTATGAAAGAACCGTAGGTATTACTAGCGACGGGGCTATAAACAGGGTGTGGCCGAATTGAGTGATTATCGGACCAATCGTTTTTATATAGCACTCCTATAAATACTACGACTGAGTCTTCCGGTGCGATTTTATTCTTCGGCACATTCGGTAAGAAATCGGCGTACTACTGAAAAAATATATGTTCGTCTTTTTAGATAAAAGATTTGCCAGTCTCTTTCAAAATTCCCGATTATGTACAATTTTAGCTTAGTCTTGAAGACCCAGCACGCAACATCTTCCTTATAGATATAATATATAATATTTGGGCTCTATGGTCCGAAGTCGATAAAAGGATTTTCATGAAGTCGTATTGTCCCAATTTATATGGCTTGGGGAATTGGCGCGTTTAAAAGATGGGATGCAATAACATGAAAGAAAAATGTTTTGGGCTAAAGGCAACTTGAGTGCTTTAATAATTGTCACAGAAAATAAAATGTCATTTTAAACAATTTCATAGAAATTGGGTCTCAATTTTAAGATAAGCCTGTGTCTTTACGTCTTAGCACAGGTGTCTCATGACTGAACACAAATGCGCACCATTAAAGGAATCGTTCAGCTCATATTAGGACACGTGCTCTTTTCTCACACTCTTTTATTTTAAACGAACTCTTTTACTCACCATATGAACACCCAACTACAAAGAATGAGCATTATCTACTGGCAACAGTATACGAGTTGTTTCAACCATATGCGCAGAAATAAAGTCTGATCGTTAACCATGCGATTCCTTCAATACGGACCTAATCTCGATATAGGATGGCTATAAGTGAAAAAGAAAACAAAGCTGAAGTAAAAGAGAAAAATTCAAAAAATTGCTTCAGACTAGACAGAGTCAAGTACACAAAAACCCAAATTTTAAAAGAGAATTGTGTTTAAAAGTACTGCTCTTATTGGTATTCTGCGGGCGCTTCTTTGTCTCGGAATCACAATAGCTCCCGAGACAATTTTTTAACGGTAACGAGAGGCAAAATGGTTTGGAACGGGCGGGCCTATGGCTTTTTTTCAGTGTTTTAAGCGATAAATGCTTTCAAGGTCGATACTTTCTCCTGTGCTGAAACTGGAATATGATAGCGCGAGCATATGTTCTAGGAGCCATAAAGAAGGCTGTGACGAAAATGGTAAAAAGTGGTCGTTGTTCAAATGTTTTGGATAGACGCCCCCATCATAGACTGATTCGACCTGTCGAGGTTAGCGGCTGGGGGGCTTGCTTATATTAGAGGAGTCCCACGTCAGTTGTTCATACACGCGCCAATTGGTCGACTTTTGACAGATTGAAGTATGCTATGTATGGGTGATTCACGACGGAAAGCGATGAAAGAGGTATGCGCGGCGAATAAATAGTGTGTGAATGCGGTAGCAGTTTGGTTAGACTATATAACCCCGGCGATCCACCGTCGATGTTAATACTTCGGCATACAGCACCCGCAAAAAAAATGCGTTTCTGTAGCAATGATACGCTGGCGGGTTAAAGCACATTTTGTCTTCAAGCTATAATAATTTTCAGGCGATTAGGCGTCGCAAAGCTAAAATTAATTTCATATTATCTGCTCCATATAAGCTCGAAAAATAATTGTATACGGGATTAGTATAATGCATTGTGGGGACGTCGAATTGGGCCTGTTTCGATATCAGGCCTAAGGCACTGAATATATAATAAGGGGCAACGAGATGGAGGCGTCGATAAAGCCCTGAACTATAGAAAAGCACAACTAAACTGTAGGCTGCGTAAGAATTGTTGTTTGTATCGCTGAAACCAAGTTATCCTGTAAGTTGTCACATGTTGTTGTAGGTTGACTGTACGCACAACTAATTAAGGTCGGATTGTCTCGACGCCGTGTCAGTTTGCCACTTAGGTGGAAGTTCTAGGTTGAAAGAAGCGTTTACAGGCAAATGAGAATTAAGTTTATTGCTAAAATACATCAAATGTTTCTGTGTTGTGTGCATTATATGGTATACAAAAAGCCGATAATATAAGAACTAAGGATTAAGGCGACTTGTTAACGTTATAAAGAAGAAACGGAGTTGATGCGTAGCAGTGGGAAAGAAAAGATGATCATCAATTCGTGGTTGCAATGAAGGAACAACTCTTCCCTATCAATAATGAATTAAGTTCACACATCCATAAAGGTCTAGGCACTCACACATAGGGCCACATAAATTGAGTTATTTTCCATCTGGCCAGTCAGATTCTGGATACTCAGAGAAGGGACTGATTAGGAAAGGTTCAATAAATCTCGCACGGTCAAGCCTCGGAGCAACCTCGCTTCAGTCAAAAGTCTCAGGCGAGTATAATATAAAGCATTTCTGTATGCCTGGGCGTTATGTCTCTCAGTGGGCTCGTATTCTACGACCATGGTTCGCCTTACTGACGCTGGCTAATATCTGTCTACTACACTGCTCGAAAAATAATTGCTATAATAGGATAAAATATTCGTTATGGTGATGATGGTTTTCGGGTGTCTCAACCATTAGTTGATGTGTACTACACCGTTAGCACTAATTTACGTGAGGTAGAATCAGAAAAATTAATCTGATGGAATGAAATTTGCCTTGTCGTAATATAATTCGGTGGTTCTTACCCACGGCGCCAATTGGGTGTACATATATTATTACTCTTAGTGCTATGCCAGCGGATACTCTGCCTAAGTGCTGCTGCTTGCGCGCATTAACGAAACGATTATAGTGGGCTCTATAAGGGGTCGCAAACTATTTATCTAGGATAGAAAAAAAAAAAAGAAGAATACATATATACATGATTCACGTCAACATGAATATGTTCCAACAATATACGTATGCCAATACATGTAATATCGCTAGTTTTATGATATGGTATGGCTTGCACAGTAAAAATATTGTCGTTTAGCAATTAGAGCTTCCAAACATATGAATTATATTTGGATATCACAACCGCAAACATAGAAGCCAGTGTGATATCACCCAGTTATACGGCACAGTAAAGTTCGGCAGGGCTGATCGATTAGCCTTCGCACCAATGGATTGGTAGACTTCTCTAGCGAAGACTGGTCATTTCAGCAATGGCATTTAAGCATTGGGTTTATGTATCTTCAACGTTTCTTACATCCGTTTTTCTAAATTGTGACGTTGAGTCTCTATACGTGGTAGTTAGTGGCGCGGTGGAGTATGAAAATAAGGGGTGTCGCTTATGATGAACTTGATTATGACGGAATTTGTGTTTTCATGGGATCCGGATTTATGCTGAGGGGCGTATATATATTCGACTATACAGACCGATAGTGGAACGTAAGTATGGAGGCAATGGGCTTGATATATTACGGGAAGGCCATCATACTATGCAGCACATAGCTACCGAATGTTCACGGTGGCATACCACGGGATCAAGGATGAATTCTGGCTCCTGGCAAGAGGCTGGGGCAAAAAGCCAAAATTCTTCGGATCGGTTATATGGGGGCTATATTATAACATTAGTGGACTGATATGAACGCCTTCAATTCGGCTGTGGCGCATGAGTCTGTTGGATACGCATAATACACTTGAAACACGTACCAAAGTTTCAACGATCGAGGACATAGAATGTATTGGGTTCTTTCCAGAGGTTCCGGAGTTCAAAGATTGTGATTGTTTAATATGGGGGCTATATATATTATTGAATGGATCGCGATTTTGCTACATGGTATCTTTTGAGGCGGCAGTAGTATTCCAACACCACGAGCTATCTACAATTTCAACGGTGCGAATCTGAGTGGAATTTGATGGGTACTTGACGCAAGAGGTCGTGCGCGGAGTTCAATGCTTGGGTGACTCGTTTTATATAGCAAGGGTGGGGCTAGATAAAATGTGAGTTGCGGTAGGCTATTAAGGCGAGCGGCTTCGTATGATTATATTTTGTCGTTAATATTAACAATAGTTTTTCGGATTTAGTAGCAGAACGAAGTGATGCGTTAATTAACTAGGATTGAAATTCAATCGTTAAACAGACAAATTTATGTGTTTTGATCGTGTTTTCGTTATATTAAATGAAAACTACGTTTCGTTAATATTACGATTCTGAAACTCTTTGTTAATTTCTTTGCAAGCGATAATTAGAATAAACAAATTTTCCAAGAATTGAAATTATTTACACATCATTTGGCCACCAATAGGACGAGTAATTTTCTCTGAAACTTTTAGCCGCTTAAACAGGTCGTTTTTATTATAATATAGCTTTCTGAAGAGGCTGGAATTGGGAAATTTTCCTTGTAAAAACGAAAAGGGTATCGTTAATATAATGATTTATGGATCGCTTAAAGAATTAATACAGAGTTTTTGAAGATATAGATATATATTTTCGTTCATATGTATGACTACATAGGCAAATATTGTTTCAATTTAATAATCACGAATCGGGAGTTTTTTCTGACCCTCATTTCGCGCATCTGGCGGTGATCTTTCTGCTCCTCATGCTAAAACGTCCTGCTCGCATAAAGCTCTCTCTAGACGAATCTGTAGCGTCATGTAATTTTGTACATACAGCATCTAAAGAGCATCGCGCATAAGGCGGCACTGTTTGCGTGTGTGGGCGTATTGTAAAAATACACAAACGTAACAAGTTGCAACACAGAAAACTTGTGTGACTGGGGCAAACGCTTAACATTCTCCGTTTTTCTTTTTCGGCTGTAAGAGGTGCAGCGAAGCGACAGATAGATTGGACGGTGCCTCATTAACGGTTCTCGTGGGTGTGAATAATAATCAATAGATGAGTAGGTGAGTATAAATTGGTGTTTATATTGTTATATTTGCAATATATAGAAATTTAGATGTAAATTTTTAATCTTTAGTGAAAATTTCGAACGGGAAGGGTGCAAGTGTATCAGCATGAAGAAGGCGGAACAAATCCGTAAGTTTGTAGCGCTTGATAAATGGGAAGCATTCGGCCGATACCGAACTTAATGCACGAATACCTTTCATATGATGCTATAGAAATTGAAGGCTTTTAAGGTTGGCTTTAGTGAGGGTCACAGTATACTGATATATATATAACTAGCTTAAGTTTTCAAATCAAAATAGGATTTATTTCGGGGGCTACGGCTGTAACGCATGCATAGTAAATGGGGCCTATTGGTGCAAAGACTAGCCTTAAAACCAAAATTAAGTTCAATACCACTAGCCATGATACAAAAGGTATAAAATAGCAAATAATTTAGGTTGGGTTTTCATTAATGATTAACGCTTTGTCGCTTCTTTAAATTATATAACACAAAACGTTCGCGCCGGCTTTCATTCATACTTTAATGATATAAAAACTGGGTTCATGACATGAATGTATTTTCGGCATTCAGTACACACCAGCTATGAAGTTTGGACTGGGCATGCCATACCAATAATAAAATTTGCATGCATATAACGAATTACATATCGTTAATGTACAACGGAAAGAAGGGCGGTGACGTAATAGCTAACGTAATTATTTCGTTAACTGAACGAATGTACACAAACATTAAAAGGGTTTGAACAGTAACTTATAGACGTAGAAAATATACCGATCTGATTGTATAACGAAATGCTACGTGGCTGACTTTTTAATGAAGAATTTGGTTTAATAGCTAGATAACGATAAGATTTAGTTCATCGTGTCAACGCGAACTCTTTTCTAGGACAAGTGTTTGGGCTATATATATATTCATGGAACCTGAGTGTGGACCGCATTTTTGCATGCTCAGTAAGAATACGCCTATATACTAACAACCACGTAACAAATGTTCAAGCCGCGGATGGATGAAATTTGCTCTTCTGAGTAGGGGCTGGCCGTGGGCAAGCGGCAAGTCACGACGATCGGTTTTTATCATGGGGCTATGAAAGTTAAATTAACTTGATACGATGCTTGAAAGTTTGTTGCTATAGTTGTTAGATGACCACATACTTACAGCCTGAAGGTCCGCAAATTTCAGTTGCGCGGGTCGGATGAAATTAATTTGGTTTCTGCTAGAGTCGGCGCGCTAAGGCCAAATTTGGGGTTCGCGTTTATATGGGGGTGCTATACGTTAAAGTGGGGGGCGATTAGCCATCGCGACTAGCTGGAGAATAACACTACTTGTTGCCAAGTTTACGTCGAAAGCTTCGTTTCGTTCGGCAGTGAACAAGTGGCTGAAGTACTGAATGAAAAAATTATTCTAGGATTCTTACCTTCTTCACATATATACTCTCTCAACACTAATTGGTTCAACGATGCAGACATCTCAATTATTTTCGCACGGGCACGTTATACTCTCATTTATTTTCTTTGCAGAACCTATACTAAGCACGAGTGTTTTTATGAAATCGCTCTAAAGAGCTTTAAACAGCAAGATGGTTCTTAATTAAATACGAATGAATTGGCTTGATATACGTCTTCATAAGGCAAAATGCTTCAGCCATTTACATGCTTGCTGAAAGCGATACTGGTTTTGAAACTGATCTGGCTGGATAAAAGTGTCTGCTCATCAAATCCCCTGCATTTTTCAAAGTAATAGCTATCTATATTATGATTGCATGGTGGTGGTATTTAAGATTCGGCAGCGGCCGGAACTTACTGGGCTTTATATAGTGTGTTTTTTATTAACATTAGATTTGTTTTGGACTGTTTAGTTTCGAGTCTTATTCCTGATAAGTTGTAGCCGAGGGCCAAATTCAGTAGAAGCGCGTACACCCAAATTTTGTGACAAATGCCGCGTGGCAAGATGATATAATAGCATTGTTAATACTCGCAATTTTAAGAGCTTTTTTATAGTCAGTTCGGGCGCCAATAAATTTTGATTGATTTGAGATGGTACGCCACAGAAATGCCTTGATCTAACATTGTGGTGAGGATATCGATATACGTCGGCCCAGTCACCGACATGTAGACTTTACTTACTTGTTCATTAATTGCTAAAGATAAAGGATTTTCCTACGCCTAGCATAAATGCTATGTTTAGTACGGAAAAGATTTACAATTTGTATTAACCCGATTCTAGCATTGCTTCTCTACGGTGGCTCAGGCTAGTAGTTAACGCATAAGATACAATATAAAATGCCTAAATTATTGTTCTGGCGTACTGGAAGGTTTGGTAACGCATGCATATATCATTGGTTTCAAGTCGCCAGTGGCTATCTTATAGAGTATGAGGTATGAAATCCGAACCGACATGTTTTTAATGGGTCTAGATTTAAATGTTAGGGGTTCAGCACTACTTTTTTTTTGCGGAGAGAGCGTATATATGAAAATTGGACCGAAAATTTTGGCGTCCCCGCAAGATTATGTATTGAAATAAGAGTTCATGTACTAATTAGCCCCTTGCCATTATTTCTAATTCGATATTTCAGTACGCTTTTGCTATGTTTATCGTTCCCTTTGAACAGCTTAAAATTCTGTGATATGTTTTTGACAGAAGGAATGTTTTTTATACTATCCGTAATTTATCCATGAAGGTTTATCCGTCTGAAGTTAATCAGTCACGGGCTTAACTTCTGCTTCAAACTTGGCTTTCATTCGTAGGCTGATATGGGTAGGTTGGATGTTATCACCAAAAGGATCATGATCCTCGGGCCCGAGTTTGACTTTTTTGTGACGCGCTCCTTGAAGTCGAGCAAATATGTACTATCCACTATTGAATGAAAATTATATAACGCTACATATAAAGCATGATACCTTGGTTTGAAGATACCGTGTAGGCGCTGATTGGATTGTATTTGATGCTCGTAATTTCATATAACTATGTTCATATTATTTTTTGTGGGCATTGTACTGTACAGCTGGATTAAGATTAACATAGTTAATAGCGTTTATATCGAACATAATTTAAATATTCGTTTCTTTTTTTTGTGCACTCCTGCTACGTGTGGTTGATCGCTACTTCAACATGTTTTGATTTGTGCTGCCTTGGGCTTGTAAGAAATACTCTCGGTAGTACCATTTCATGATTAGCATGAAATGGCGTGGGCGCTTGATTTTGGATGTTAGAAGCTGGCAAAGAGGAAAGCGTAATGAATAATGGGATCAGCCCTAGGAAGCTAGCTAAGTGGATTAGCATTTTGTCATTAAGCAGCCTGTTTTTGGTGTTATTTTTGCTTAAATGTTGTACAAATACATTGGATACAATTGCGGCGCGTATATTGTGACGTGAATGCGCTACCGATGGGCAATGATAAGCTATGGTCTTGCATGCTATACAACATTTGCTTTCAGGGATATTACGTTCGGCAGTTTTTTTTGCGGCTTCATTCTCTCGTATTGAATAATATATCTTTCATTGCATCGCAATTAATATCAAGCAGTTATTTGCGATATGTGATAATGTTGGTAATTCTAGGCATGAAAGCGGAAGTTTCTGGTTTATTTTTATCGAATATGATATGCGAAATATGCCTAGGGCAAAGAGGAGTCCTTAAAGGCATTTTGGCGTATATATGATGATTGAATGATTCGATTGGATAGCATTTGCTTGTTAGAAATTAGCTGGGCGTTGATAATAACGCCCTTGTAGTTGTGACTTTATATGTGATGATGGATCTATGATGTTTGAAAAAAATATGGAATAAAGTAGACTAGCGTGTCGAACATTAAATTGTTGATGGAATTAATACGGCAAGTTTCATAAGACAGCCACAAGTGTGGCACTGATGACAGAGATTTGGGCGCCATCGCCTCACATAATAGACATGTTCTTCTACTTTCTAGCCAGTGGTAGCTAAAGCACAGGAAGTTTATACCAAGAATCCATACCTGTTACTTATCCTAGCAGTGCAAAGAAGATTTTCAACTAAGCGCGATTTAGTACTTTTATCATGAAAATTAAGTTGATTTGGTAAAGATTTTGGCGCAAATGCTGATTATACCGACAAAGTTCGGCTAAATTAGCTTATGGTTTGCGATTCACTTCAATGTACACGATTGTAAAAATGCGAAATCTACAACCAACGTCACTAATTAGAAAACAAGTTTCTTGGGTGCGCAAAGATTTTGCGACCGTTCGCACTTAAAATGGCGCATATCGTACGCAAAAACGGTAGCGGCATCGGTCAATAAAATTAAAATTAGGATACAGATCTCATTTGAACAATTGACATTGTCTTCTTGCGACATATTAATAAAGCTATTCCCGTACAAGCAAATGCCAGTTCAAAAATCTTGCTGCTTGCGTTTTTAATGGATGCACATTTACAGACATAAGGTGAATATGGAGGAGTGAAATGGTTTAAAAAATATTTTGTTAATATTCTTAACAATTTAATATTCACGCCAAATTTTAAATACTATGTACTGCGTTACCGTTGAGAGTTTCCAAATTAGTGGTACAATTTTTCATAAAGAAAATTCAACAATCAGTCATTATATTATATAGCGTAGTGGAATAATTTTTTTTTAATTTAGATCTTAAACAAATCTAAGATGAATTTTATTTCTATTTAGTTGAAAATCTTTGAAATTTAATATTCAGAAGATTAATCTACTATAG
>PGFW01025461.1:8889-26167 GCA_003123925.1 Haematobia irritans
CCGGCCTAACGAAGTTAATAAGGCCGTCCAGGGAGTTATTATGAAAACAAAATGTTTTTCTGCTCGGAAAGAACAGTTTATTATTTACTTTGGAAGTTTATTTCAGTATTTAGCTATAATATTGCAATTATGATCTCTTCTATTAGCGCATATAATTTCTTTTTTTTTTTGGTGCATAAATATCCCTTGAATTGTAAAATGTGTTACGATTTTAACTTGCACCAAAAACGGAACGTTACTTACTCACAATGGACTTTGACAGAAATTTTAAAATTTTATTTTATAGAAAATTTTCTATGTCAAAAGTCATTTTATTTCTATAGATAGAAAATGTTGCCAGAAGTTTAGTTCCCTCTTAGTTTGAGAGGAATATTTTGAAAATTCTAGCAAAACATTAAAAATTTTACCAATAAACAAAATCTACCATTTTTGGTAGCAACCGTGATCACGAGTCCATAAAAACGACGTCAAAAACCTGCTGGCGCATATACCAGTGTCAAACAAAAATATTTCTCAGTGGTTTGTTTTTTTTTTCTTTCAAGTACGTCCGTCGGTCGGTACAGTTTTAAATTCCCAAAGCAAAATAATGATATCGATATAGCACTTTCGTTATTGTTATATCAAGCAAACAAAAAAATTGGCATACAAGAAGCTTACTATCTTTGATATCATTACCAGTATTTCTCATACCTAATAATGCTGTAATCGGGAATGAGTTGACAAAAGAAATATCTTACACATTGTACTCAATAGTTATATGCGCACCCCACATCCAGAAAGTGGAAAATTTGTTTTCAACTAATAACTGTTCAAATGGAGAACAATCTCCAAAATTCCAAAGGACCACAATCTACTTTTCCAGCCTTTGTAAAGCGGCGCATTTCTTAATTTCTAATAAAGTTTAAAAAAAATCCTTCGAGCAGAGAATATCACTATTAAGTGCCCTAATCTTTAGGGAATATTTTGAAAAATTCTACTAATGCAGTCCGATACGTCCATGAAAAAAAGTTAAAAACAAAAAACCAAATTGAAAAAAAGATATATCGAGATAGTTTTCTCGTTATGGAACAAATGCTGCAATATTTCGGTTTGTCGATCCCGATTATGTGGATATATTGATTAGTTTTCGAGATATTTTAGCGGGAGTGTTGATAAAACTTCAAATTATATGAAATACATTATTTGTTTTTTTTTAGAAACGTATCAACTTCTATCTTTCATAGATAAAATGATTTATACTATACTAGTTTGATGATTAAAGGGAAGAGAGAATTTTTTTTTTTGGGGAAAAAATCCCCCAAATTTTTTTTTTTCCTAATCAAATGTATATTCGCGAAATTTAAACATAGTTAATATAATCTACGGTCCATTGAATAATAAATAACTTACGATGTGTGAATTTTTAGAAAAACAATGTCATACCGAAATAAGATTAATCAATCTTCTTCTAATAATTTTTTAAAATAATTTATATCAATGTATATTTTTTAATCTCTAAAATCATTCAATTGTATTTGTAATATATCTGTCAGTCAGTACCATTATAATTTCTGAATTAGAACTTTGAAATTTTCTAATCGACGGCTTTATGGCGAACACAAAGCCACATTGGTTGAAGAAAAATCACAATAACACATGAATTTGTTAAATTTCCATGCAATAAATCAAAAAAGCCTTGGTGAACAGTTTGAAAACGGACGGGCCTTTGTTAGTTAGTTCCCAACTTTCTTTTATTAATTTATACTCATAATTTATTATGGTTATAAATATTATGAGATTGAAAAAGGAATGTGCAAGAAATCATTACTTAAAAATCGATATTTTGTTGTTTGTTTCATAAAATTATTATTTGTTTATTTTTATCATTTTTTCCAATGATAATTGCGAACAATTTATAGAACAAAGAACATTTTTATATAGAAGTACAAAAATTTACCTTGATCTTGATTATTCAGTGATTATACATTATATCAGTTACATTAGAAATTATTGAGAATTTTTTCTCAAAATATTTTAAAGTTTATCTACATATTCAAAAGGGTAAGTAAACATTGAACCTATTATACTCACAGTAGGTTCATACCCCACTTACTACTTGTTTTGAATCGATTAAGGCCGAAACACAAAGAAAAAATAACCTTTTTTTCTTTGCTTTAGTTTTTATTCCAACAAAGCATAATTGTCGCTTCATAAATATAAACAAACTTATATTTCTATATGTAAACCTGGAAGCAACAAATGCCTTTTTTTTATCGTCAAAAGCAAATCAGCCTATAGAAAAAACCGAAAAAGTTCAAATTTTTCACGTTAAATTTTTACGTTCTGGGCGCACAAGTCTTTTATATCTTGTGCGCACACTCATATAATTATGAAGCGTTTCAACTTTTTTTCGAAGGCAAAGAAATAAGCGAAGAATTAAGCAGTGTGTTCATTGTGTGCGGCCCTTAGGCTTCCAATATGATTGAAGACATATTAATTGTGGATACTGAAATTAAATTATTTTAATGTCCATATTCATAATAATGTGAACTGACGTTTATCAAGAGGAATTTGTATGTGTATAGTAAGGTTTAAAGTTGACATTGAACTTTTATGAATAAGGATGTTATCTTACATACTATTTCTCAATCAATAAGAAAGTTTAATAAAAAAATAAATTTTCTTTAATCAATAATTCTATATTACTTTTACCATACAAAATTCCTACGATCAGATTGTCCAGCTAAATTAATTTGAATAAAACAGTTAAATTGGAAAATGTAAATCTTTTTAACTACTACGTATCTTACACTTAAACGGAACGTACTGCTTCAGCAGAGATTTCTAAAAACCCGAATAAAGGATCTTTTTTAGAACACACGATTAACGGATAAATTTGTTTTAAAATGTATACATTTCGAAAATAACACTCCAGTCAATGGAATTAAGCAAAAAATTTTGAAAAAGAGAAAGCAGTCATTGTTTTTCTTTTTCCAACTAACCACAGTTTAGTTGGTGTCGGCATACATGTTTTGATTAGAAGTGGCGACTAAATACTTATAATAATTAAGCAAAAGTTTTTTGCTAAAACTTTTGAAAATACATCGCTTTAAAAAATAGCAAATTGCAATGAGGCGAAAAAAAGCTATAGTGTCTTCTACTAATAACTACAAATGTGATTTTTTTATTTTATATTTTATGTATATTACATTCTTTCTAATTAGATAGACTGAGAAGTTTTAGAAACTGTAGTAAGCCTGAAATAATTCGGGCTGGACAAATTTATACTTTAATCCTTGTACGGGAGCATTTAAAATGGGCGACATATTTCTATTATTGAATAATAAAAAATTTTTAATTTCAGTCTGCTGTTGGGACTTACTATACCGTAATTCTTATTTCTTCATAAACCGCCGTGAAGATCGAATCACGAAGAAATTTTAAGGCCAAACTACTGACCGTTCTGGGCAAATATGTATGTTTATTTGTTAATTTTTATATACAATTTTCATTAATAACTGATATTTTTTTTATTCAGTAGTTCTTTATGTCAACCTTCTAATTACCTGCAGTCAGAAACAAATCAAGTTCAATATCATTGAATATAGTTGTAAATATTGGAGAAAGGGTGGCAATGTGATTTACAACAGACTGACTAACATTGCTAGAACGCTATAGATTGATTATAATTTTCGGAAATCGCCACTTTGTTGTGTTGCAGACACGATTTTGGCAAATCATATTGTTTCACAGAAAAATTGTCCCCATTTTGTTTAAACTTAAAATATTAATTTAGTTAGATAAAATACTGAATTGGACAAATTTATTCTAGTTACATTGTCTAATCAATCACACGAATTATTGAACCGACAATTATATTTTTAATTGGAGGAAAATTTTATTCAGCACGTGGTAACAATGGTTGACTTGCCGGCTTGCATACCAAAGTCTTGGTTTAATGCCCAGTTTTTTCACACGAAATGTGATCACACCCGTTTTGGACTTGGCCCAATTTAAAAACAGGTCCCTTATTATTGAGAGCTACACATAATAAGTTGAGGCATGCAACCCATTGACAAGAGAGAAGTAAAACCACATGTGGGTTAATCACTGAAGGACTGAATAGTCTAAGTTATCCTGCAACAAAGAGTGCTATCATACTATAAACTAACCTAGACTTAATATTACTGACCCCCATTTTCATTGAAGCTATCTGTTAGTGTTCCGTTAACTAACAACTTTTAAACCGTAATTGGTGGACATAGCTGGTCAAATCTGCCTTTAATTTCCATATGTCAGTTAGGTACTTAACTGCCGAAGATTTTTCCGTTAAAGTTAACCGGAGAGAAGATATTTGGAATTTACATTCTGTTAACTGACAGTTAAAAACTAACGGAGGTACATGAAAATTACCGTGATTCAATGAAAAACTTTAGTTAGAGAAAAAATATATTTTTAAATTTATATATATTGGGATAAATTTTAATTATACATTATTTATGAATTGAAATAAAGTGCGGTAATGAAGTTCGCACCGTATGTGTTCCTGACTATTTTAAATGAAACAACACTAAATTCTTACTCTGTTTTAGTATAATTATAGTTTCTAAAATTTAATATTGCATTATTATATAACATTTGAAATTGTGAGTGTGGTTATCCTTTTGTACATTGATAAACCACCACATCCTACTAATATTGAATCGAAAATAATAAAAAATATTTTTCATTCTTTTCCATTTTTTTAATCTCTATACTGATCATCAAATGCTTTAATCCTATCGTATCATAACCCATATTGACCAAAATGAACTAACACATCATAAATCCGATTATATCGTCATCTAAATGTATGCGCTTTGTGGATTCCATTGAATATGCGTCGCCCGCTTTTAATCGTTACCCATTAATGTTTTATATAAACAGAATATATTTTTGATTATTCCCATATTTATCTAATTTCCATGTCGAAAAAAGGCGATAAAAACATGACTGCCAAATTGGAAACCGCTCCCTTCGACCCACGTTTCCCCAACCAAAACGTGACCCGCTACTGCTATCAGTCCTATATTGATTATCATCGTTGCCAGAAGAAACGTGGTAGCAACTACGAACCCTGCAATTACTTCAAGAAGGTCTTCACCTCCATGTGCCCCAATGCCTGGGTTGAAAAGTGGAACGATCAAATTGAAGGAGGCACTTTCCCCGGCAGGATTTAAATTCATTGTGTTTTAGACTAATATATATAGAAATGAAGGAAGGAGGGGAGGCTTACCCACTACCCAAATATGCTGTTTTGTTGTCAACATTTCAATGAATTGTGAATTCTACCAAAAATAAAACATTTAAACAAAACAAAAGTGTAGTATTTAAATTACTGTTGACATTATTAAAACAAAAACAAATTGCAAAGATCTTCTTAGTAGATGTTACACTACCATCCATAAATTTTATGCTTAAATTCCCTAAATAAATATGGCTCTTACATAATGATAGAGTAGCCCTATAACAATTAAAAATATGCCTTAAAGATAAAATCGATTGAAATTTCTAAAACTTTTTGCAGAAAAGGGGTAAACTATGTTTGTTGAGTCGTCGATATATAAAAGTTTAATACAGAATTAATTTGATTCAAAGGGGTTCGTCTTGAAAATAACTAATTGGTAAGTATACTATGGAATTTGAAATTGATGGGATTCAAGTAAATATAATCAAATATATATTATTTATCAGATGAAATTAGAAAATGGCGACTAGCCATAACATTGCTTTTATTTATTGGTGGGTCAGAATGGAGGATAGCAGCCGTAGCTGCTCAGCTTATTGTTATTCATTTGACTCTTGAAAAACTTGTATTTGATTGAAATCAGATTTTTAAACTTTATTAGAAATAAAATGCCGCCTTTTACAAAGGCTGGAAAAGTAGATTGTGGTTCTTTGGAATTTTGGAGATTGTCCTCCATTTGAACAGTATTTAGTTGAAAAACAAATTTCCACTTTCTGGAGTGGGTGGCGCATATAACTATGAGTACAATGTGCAAGATATTTCTTTTGTCACCATTCCCGATTACAGCATTATTAGGTATGAGAAATACTGGTAATGATATCAAAGATAGTAAGCTTCATTGTATGCCAATTTTTGTTTGCTTGATTTAACAAATAACGAAAGTGCTCATATCGATATCATTTATTTTGCTTTGGGAATTTAAACTGTACCGACCGACGGACGTACTTGAAAGAAAAAAAAAACAAACCACTGAGAAATATTTTTTTGTTTGACACTGGTATATGCGCCAGCAGGTTTTTTGAGTCGTTTTTATGGACTCGGATCACGGTTGCTACCAAAAATGGTAGATTTTTTATTGTTGGTAAGATTTTGTAAATTCTGTTTGCTAGAATTTTCAAAATATTCCTCTCAAACTAAGAGGAATAAACTTCTGGCAACATTTTCTATAAGAAATAAATTTGACAAATTTATCTATAGAAATAAATTTTACAAATTTTGTATAATCATATCTTTAAAATTTTCCGTGTTCATTTTCATCCATTGTGAGTAACTTTCCCTTTTTGGTGCAAGTTAAATCGTTAACACATTTTACAATTCAAGGGATATTTATGCACCAAAAAAAATTATAGCTAATAGAAGAGATCATAATTGCAATATTATGGCTAAATACTAGAAATAAACTCTAAAGTAAAATAATAAACTTTTTCTTCGAGAGAAAACAATTCTTTTTCTCATAATAACTTTTTTCATATTCCTTCAAAATAAGATTTTTTTTAAGTTGGCTAAAGATTTTTGCAATGTTTCTTCAATTTTTAGGGGATAATTTTTGCACCAGTGGTAACGTGCCGTTCTACGCGTGCATTGCTCTCTGCGCTTCAATACTCCCCTAACAACGCGATTTTCATTCTTCCGCTTACCTTTTTGAATGTAAGCAAACATTCTGACGCCTTATTAGCTTCGAGCAGAGAATATCACTATTAATGCCCTACAAACAGCGTTGGCTGATAAGTCCCCCGGTCTAACAAAGGAAAAAACACATTTTTTTGTCAAAATTCGGTTTTTTATAATATTCAACATAGTTTCCCTCAAATGCGATACAAGCGATTATAAAGACGACCCTGTCCAATTTTGCATTGATACCATTTTGGTTGAGCACCTTCGATTTTGTCTCAAAATTAGGCTCAGTTTCGCGCCGAATCACCCTCTTCATTGAAGCCAAATTTTTCCCTGCGAGCATCCTTCTGACGGTCTGAGAAAGCAAGAAATGTCCGCTGGGCCAGATCTGGAATACGGTGGGTGGGCGAAGCCATTCGAAGCCCAATTCATGAATTTTTGCCATTATAATAGCTCACTGTTGTTCGTTTTTCCCTTCTCAAGATAATCGATAAAAAATTAATTCCATGCGCATCCAACAAAAACAGAGGCCATTACTTTGCCAGCGGACTTTTGAGTCTTTCACGTTCGAGACGGTTCACCGGGCGCCTGTCCACACAGCCGACTGCGATGTAACTCAGGAGTGTAGTGATGGAGCCATGTTTCATCCATTGTCACATTATCGACGGGAAAAAAACTCGGGTGTATTACGAGTTTAACAGCTGCCAAACACCGCCCTTAAATCAATCAACACCGTTTGGTTGTTTTTGGTTCAAATGTAGCTCGGCGCACCCATTTTGCACAGAGCGTGTCCGCATATCCAAATATGGTGATGATATGACCAACACGTTCCTTGAATAATCTTAAGGCCTCTGCTATCCTCGATCAACTTCATTTTACGGCCTTTACAAATCAATTTGTGGATTTTCATTAATGTTTATATCGTCGGTAACCACCCCTTTCGGGCGTCCGATGCCGTTACACGCGTCCTCCCGTGCTCATAATACCACGCTTGAAATTTTTGCAATACCAATCAATTATATTGTTGATTTCCCTGGGGCAGAGTTCGGAAACTCATTAGATCAAGCCAAGTTTTTTGCTTCCACCGTATTTTTTCCCTTCAGAGAAACAGTATTTTATCAAAAACAACGAAATTCTTTTTTTTTTTCATTTTTTTCACAATAACAAAAGTTGCCTTCCACAAAAGTACGCTCTATCTCATCAAAATAATTTACTTACAGAAGTCAAATGTTGACACGAATCATTTGAAGGTTGGTACTATATAAAAATAATATGCATTTAATACTAGCGACACCATCCATGTGTCAGACCGGGGACCGGGTGTTTTTTCTTAGCAAAAAATGAAATCTTGAGGGATACGTCCATTTAAAAAAGTTATAAAAACAAAATTTAGAAAAAGATGTCGAGATAGTTTTCTCGTTATGGAGCAAATGCCGTAACGGCCTCGAGCGGTTTGTTGATATTGGATTAAAACTTACAATATTTCGTTTTGCCGATCCCGATTATGTGGATATCTTGTTTAGTTTTCGAGATATTTTATCGGAAGTGTTGATAAAACTTCAAATTATATGAAATACATTATTTTGTTTTTTTTTAGAAACGTATCAACTTCTATCCTTCATAGATAAAATGATTTATACTATACTAGTTTGATGATTGCGTGGACAGATTCTGGAGCTTTTACAATCGTCATTTAAGGTCCAGAAGTGTTGGTGTTACTAGACTGCAACCCATGAAGAAATACACGACCAAACAAAATACATATATGAAAAACACATTGAAGTTTCAAAATCTGTTATTTACTAAAACTTGATGCCTCCACGGAAGAAGAACTCAACCATCCGGCGAGCTAAGCCGCAGCCGCGAACAGCGTACCAATTCCGCAATTACCACATTGAGGTTTATATCACATTTTTGAAGTTTCATAGTCTGTTATTTAATAAACTTCTAACTTTGCATACGATAGCTGTGCACAGAAAAAATGTTCGTGTACATTTTTCAGGTCTGTGACGGTGTTGTGTAGTCTAGAACTCGTCTTGAGTGTAACACCTCATGTGTGTACCAGAACAGGCATGATTGTTTTTAATATTTAAGATTACTTACTATATTTTACTGCACCGGGAATGGCCACATGTGACCACTTATACATTAATGTGACCTCTAAATCAAAGCTCCGTAAGCGTTATGTATAAACGAACATATAAACCATACTATTATTTGCTCTCGGAAAACGTTTCACTTAAATAATCCAGGGTTATATTTTTTTATTAAAGAAATACGTTTTTAGAGTAATAATAACATTTTCACATTTCTTTAAAAACAGCAAGTTTCATACCACGTTGAAGGTTTTTTTTTACTTACACCAGCGGTACGACGAGGTATAGTAGGGGCTTTAAGTGAGGAATAAATTGTAAAAAAGGTGTTTTTAACTGTTCGAAAAAAGAACAGTGGAGTGAATTGAGGTTAGCTCCGTAGATTGAACTTTTTTTTTGGCAAATATAATCAAAAAGTACAAGTCATCACGTGTGTAGACAAATCTACATAGATATATTTGTTTCTAAAAAATATAATTTCTGGGTATGTTTACTTATACATGTACACATCTAATATTATTAACAACAATGCCTGCCAATTGAATCCAATCGTTCTAAACACAACAACAAAAATAAAGAAATGATAAATTTTAGTCGCAAGATCCGTCTAACCACCCATCCCGCCATCTTTCGTTTACTTTGCTGCAGTCGAATATAGGCTTGCCTAATTTAGCATTTACACGATTATGAAACTGACACAGCCATTGGGAAAACTCGTGTTGAGAGTCTACCTTGATGGGATTCTCACGTAAACTGTAAAAAACAAAAACACAAGATTACGATACAATTGCATCATCTAAGGCGGCAAGCACATGATGTGGGCATCTTACTCTTTGCGAAAGTCCTTCGCACAATATTCGCAAGGATATAGTCGAGAAAATACATCAAAGAAAGTTTTAACATCACTTTTTTGGCTATCTGTGGGATTATCGGAATAGAATGCGGCCATAGTGTGCAACAACCCCCAAGTGGATTGTCCCAGCCTGGATTTGTCCAACGGACAGTCTTCACGGGGAATGTCGCTTGTTTCATTACTTGCACTACCACCAGACTTGGCTAGATCATTGTTCTACAAAACGAAAGTAAACAATAGAGACTCAATTTTCAAAATATAATATCCTAATACGTTGATTTTTACTTACATCAGTCGCTTTTTGAAACATTTGTCTTTGCTGTTTGGACCAAAATTTGAAATCCGTACACGTGCGGCAATTGCTATCCGGTTTGGTTGGTGTACCATAGGCATCGTAACTAGTCATTTTTAATGTGTTTTTAAGTTTTTATTTAGTAAAAAAATATGATTAAACAAATTGTCTGAAATCAACACTTCATGGAGTGAAAAAATGATGCTCACATCGTCAGTTTAAATACACTATGTTTATCAGCGTTTATGGAATATTTTGCAATCCTTATGCCGTGGAACATCAATTCTAGACCACCCGGCTCCCCAGCTACGCTTCCTAATTAATCCAATTGCCCGCTTGTTAAAAATTATACATGATGTTTTTAATGACACCAAAACAGGACAGGACAATCGATTATCACTGCAAAAAGTCGTCTTCTAAATATACTGTTTAAGATATTTAAAGTTTTTGTTGTTTTGGTTTTTTTTTTTTGTTCCTATCTCTGTTGATATGTTTAAATAAATTATTATTTAACAATTGGTATTGGTACGTGTATTATGTAGTTGTAGTGTTTATAATCATATTTATTTTGCATAAAAATGAATAAATTATACAAAATCTCATCAGAATTTTCGGCTTTGACTCTTCAATTTTGAAGTGGTGGATATCCCATCTCATCCACAAATTAGGTTGAAAAGTATTTGCCAACGATGATTAACTTTTGAATTTGACTCCATACCGAAAATTGTTTCTGACAAATCTATTTGACGTAGCGAATGCATTTCAATCTCTAGAACGGATAAAATATTAGTGCTTAAACAATCTTGTGTTCCAAACATTATATATGAGATCAGTTTAATTATAGTAGAAATAGCATGTATTGGAAATATACTAGATATTGAGTACTATCTCCTCTTCTGTGTATTTGTTGAGTAACGAGATTATCTCAAACAACATTATTCATCACATTATAATTCAGCCAAATAATCTTTAGTGCGATAACATGGTTTGAAAAATGGCTTGAAAATTCCTGCTTTCTTTCAAGTTTGTGTTTATTGGGTAGGTTCACATTGTGTTATATATACTTTGAAATAACGTGCACTCGCCGGCTAAACGTGAAAAGCATTTCTCTATACACTCAACAAAACTCAGTAACCGTCGAGAAGAAGAACGCGAGGTATGGTGTTGTAACAAGAAATGTCACAATGACAATGTGAAGTAGAAAATAGTAGCTACAAACAAAGGATTATATATTATGATGTAATCATTAGCAGTTATGCTTTTTTGGTCTGTAGGAATTTAAATTTTTTTTCATACACAATATGATACGATAAATAATCCATAAGTCACAACATGATATACTTTTGTTTTTACCTTATCGCAATATCTTCTTTTTATTAAATAATTTTTCACTGAAATTAAAATATATATCATTATTATTATTACTAAAAACGAAAAATAAAATACTGATCTCGCTAGAATTGTGTTTGTAATAACTCCGAATATGGTGGTTAATCTATTTTGGTTATACGAAATCCTCGCTGAAGTTTCGCTATTACCCATTGTGAATAATTTCGCTACTTGGAACACAAACGTAGAACTCTCTTGAGTTTTTAACATATATTTATCACATTCACACCGGAGAGTGAACAGTATTGTAAGAATGTTTAAAGAAAATTAAAACGACCGAATCCGCCTTAAAAAAATTGTGGGGCCCGCATACCTCGCGAACTAATAAAGATTATTTTTCGCAGTACTCTACGCTAACTATTGTTTGTAGGGGCATTTCATAAAGCAACTTGCCAAACTTGCGAGGGGAAAAACACCCTCAACTCCTTCTCACCAACCTGTTCATAAACTAGCATAACAATAAGAGAATAGAGAGAAACTAAAAATAAAATATCATTGAAATATCTTTATATCACGTTCCGAGTGTTCAAAAAGTGATTAGGAACCCACTGTGTGTCGATCCAAATCGAAAAAATGTCAGGGTAAATGCTGGCCATTTTTTTATTGTTGCAGTTTGTATATCATTATTTTAGTTTCCATTAAAAAGTTATATTTTTCCCAAGTTGTTTTTTTTTTTGTTTGATTATTCCCGCATGCAAGCATTTGCAATTTTGTCAATAAAAATGATTGCTTTATTGCTGGCAAGATCATAGAACCATGCTATAGGCGAGCACTTGTTTATACGTATATTTCTAATGGAAGCTCAAATCCGCGACGCGAATATGTGCCAAATTAAAATCTACATTAAATTCCTTGGCGGAAAATGTACAGTGTTTGACATCGTTTATCAAATTTTTGTGTATGTAAGGCCATTTGTTATTATTATTTCTTGAAATACTGCCAACACATATAGGAACTTGCATGTACATGTAATTTTATATTATACTCCAAGTATTGATAGTATATGAAAAATCCATAAGCTATATATTGGACCATCAACTAACAGTCTCGGATCATAAAAGAGGATCTTATATTGGTGACAGGCTATTACTAGGGTTGGCCTGTTACTAGCAGCACGCAAATTGTTTCGCCTAACCCGCCTATCTAGCATATGGTTTATAGTTACACATATTCTGCTTTTGTACAGATGTTTATACATAAGAACACCCGGAGGAGAGTGCATACCATAGATCGCTACAATGTATGTGTAACTTTAAACTTAATTTAAAGCTAGCTATTTTTCTGCTCGCATTAAGTATATACTGGTTGACAGATATGGATTCATTTTAAAATATATGGATCATCCACTAACTAAATCTTAAACATTTGGCGAGTGTCACTAGGAAGTAATCAATTGCCCGCCTCATATATGCATTACATTTTAATTACCAATAAGTTATAAAAAAAAGCGTCCTAAAAAAGTAGTGATAATGTTCTTCTATTAATGAATCCTGATACGTAAGATCGCTATAAAGATGGCGCAGAAAACTAATGACTATATATAACATGGTGTGGTTTGAATACTCATATGGGTGCTGGACTATCTCACCATATATTTCATACAGATCGTTATAGCCACTCATTTGTAATTGCATAGCTTCTTACTATGTTCTGAATATCGAACGTTTGTATTGTTTAATGGATGATATGTTAAATACTGATGATATTTTGACAATAATCATAAATATTACTATTTTATAATATATATATTTTTAACATGATTTTTAAATTGCATTCTTTATGAAATTTATGATTCATAATAAATTGATATGAATATTTATAAATTAATTATTATAGAATAAATAAAGCCCCAAATATTTCTTGCACTATTATACTTTATTGAATTATTTTCATATTTCCGACAAATAATAGTCTAATACAAGTTGTACCAATTTTTTTCTTTACTGGTAATATTTGATTACGAGTGTATATAATAATTATTGGCTACATATACACATAGAAAGAGAGTAAAAGATAGTGTTAACACATATATACAATATATGAAATATACATAGAAATTTTATAAAAAATAATATATTTGAAAGTTAAAATTATTCAAACTATCTCAATCGATGTGGTAATTAATAAATAAAGGGGACATTTCTATAGTTAAATCATCCTCCATCGAGGTCCTCTATAAAAAGTTGTGCCTTTGGAAGAAACTTCTCAAGTGATTATAGAATGAGTGAGTAAGAGACTGCCCAGTTCCAAAGTATAATATAGAAGTGCTTACGCTCTATTTTATAACAAAATTTTGCTATAGTCAAATTGTAATATCCAGCTCAAATTGATAAAGAACAGAGATCTCGAATGTAAATTAAGAGCCGACTCACCTAGTCTTAGTAATAGTAATTACACAGTTTCACTTCTATAGAATACCTGCTCGAGAGTATGTTTGTAGTAAAAATTAAAAAAGTTGTGCCTCTAATGACTCTATATGAAGTAAATTAAAGTTTAACTATAATATTAAATATGGTTTAAAATTTATATTCTTCATAAAACAACAAATTTACTCTCCATAAAAATAAATAAGACACTCTTAACATCAACCATTAAAAATAAGTTTTCCTGGAATAACAGGACCTTTATTTTTTAAAAAAGCTTCTCAAATTCTTTTCTAACACCCCTTCGTGTTCTTTTGTAAAGAAATTATTAAAAAACCATACACAATAATTTTAAATATATTTTAGTTATTAAAACACTTGTATTTTTTCAGTAATTCTCTATTTTAAGAAACAATTTTTCAACGAAGCGAAGCACAGCGGATATTATTTTCTAATGAAATCTTCTAATGAGTTTAAAAAAGCGCTGTCTGCAATCGGAAGGAATGGTCTCCGTTGCGAAGTGTTTATACTTTTTAATGTAATTTCCCTGCATTGAATAGTAGGCTAGGTTACGGTTTAAAGTTGCGTCTACCTACTGTGAACCTTAACAGTTAGTGTTTTTGTTGGTCAGCTCACTCAATTGATGGCAGGGTTCAGGTTAGCGTGGCAACCCGATGCACAAGCTCCATTAGAACTCACATCCAATCTCCATCTGCCAACTTTGTTTTTGCGCTCTGAGCAATCCCACCCCAAACGTCGAAACAATCGTATACGACATCAACCAACTACCATGCGGAAAAGCGCCGTCATATTGAGAAGATTGTGACCCACGCAAAGTTAGCTACACCAAAAAGTATCGAATCAACTGCAATGCTATCTAGGTGCTTTTTAGATAAATTAGAAAGGACACCATAAACGAGCCCCTTCAAACTATCAGAAAAAGTGCATTTTAAGATAGTGTAAAGATCACTTGTGGTAAGGTAAAACACGATTGTCTTTAGGAATTCTTGCTTAATTTGAGTAAACATTTATCACAATATCTTCAACATATAGACCTTTTTCCGATTAATAGGTGAGTATTACGTTCGAGTTTAGCCGCTAATTTTCACCTAAAGAGAAACTAAAGCAGTAAAAAAAGTAATAAAACTTATCACTGAACTTTGCTTGCAAATCTTCCTTAGTAACTTGATGGGGAATATCCAAAGCAGAATTTTCACAAAGTTTGTATTCCCTTAAATGGATTATTAAGAAAAGTAAAAAATGACGATTTTAGCGGCTAAAGGTGAGTACTATGTTCGGTTTTTTCACCAAAAACTAAAATTAAAAGTAAAATATATTTATGAAGAGCATTATACTTATTGATCGAGTCTTGCAAATATGGACTGGAAAAGATCCAAGGAATTGATTGAAATAATTTATATTTCTAATTAGTTAATTAAAAAATAACGTGAAACAAGCTCAATTTTCAGCTTGAAAACTGAACATAGTAACTCAGCTTAAAACTCGAACTTAATACCCACCTTTAAGTGGTACTACTCGTTCAGTTTTCCACTGAAAATCAGCTTGTTTTTACACGGTTACTTTTTTTAAAATTAAAGAAATTATACAATATAAAATGGTTTCACAATCAATTCGCCTTAGATCACTTTTCAATTCAATACTTTCAGCAAGACTTTATAAAAATATATCGTCTCCATATATACTTCCTTTGTACTTTTAAGTGATAGTGTTTTGGTGATAAAAGATACGAACATCAGCCCAATAAAACAGGATTTAATAAGATAATCATACATTTTCTGGATTATACTTTCATTTTTATATATTCATTAATGTTACTTCTTTAAGATTATTATATTATGTTAACGAAAAAAAAATAATAAAATTTAACAAAATCTCTAGAATATTAAGTGATTGACTTCAGTTTGAGACTAGGTTGACTTTCATCAACAAATTGTGGTTTGGAAAGTATTCGCAACAATGCTAATTTTTATTTTTATCACATTGAAAACTGTCTTGAGAAACTTCATTGAGTAGCGATGCATTTCAATTTGAGCGCTCAATTCGAGAAACTCTCTTGCTATTCGTGTTGAATTTTACTGTTGAGGGTTAATGTCTGTTTTTTGTTTGAGACGCGATTTTCTCACAAATTTCTAACTTGATTATTACCTATTTTGACAAAAATGTTTGAAAAATTCAATTGAATTTTAGTATTTCTCAAACGTTTGCTGTTTATTGGGAGTACCTCATATTTACCTCACTTCTTTTTCATTAATAAAAGAAAGATTTGATTTACAAGCTACGCAAAGTTACATGTTTGCAGCTTCTTATCACCAGTTTGTTTATCTCTCGATGGAGGAAGCGTGTTGGCAAAATATCTGAAAGAAAGAACTCTCAATTCAGTTTGGAAGTCGAAAACTTGTTTCACCATAGTAACCTTTCACAATCTTTAACGAGCATAACTATGCTTTTCCAGCACTTTATTTCTCGCTCTTTTAATTAATAAAATTAAATAAGCTAGGCTGCGCTGGTGTTTCACCGAAACATATGAAAATGGTTCGTTGTAACATAATTGATGGAAGCAATACTTTCATGATACACTTTCGACCACGTTTGTTGCTGGGCTCTGCGGCCCCATCCAGTACGTCGGCGATTGTTGTGAGAAGTCCACTCTAACGGTCGTCGTACGCGAGTGAGGATGAAGATGATGGCAGGGTACATGTTTTCAGCTGCTTTCATTTTCGTTTTTTTTTAATAAAATTATAATCCAGCAAGTTTGGCCTCTAGTATCTTAGTAAATAATAAACAATGGACTCTGTGTAACAATAGTGATCGGCAAAATACTGTCATGTACATTCCGTACTTTTTGATACATTTCCCCCATCGATGGTTGTAATGTCATTTACGAGTCTGTGGTAGCGATGAGGATAAAATGGAACTTTAAAATGCTGGCAGGGTTAGTACTAACCAGTATTAAGTTGACTAAATTGGCCATTTTTCACCGTTACTCTTCTTTTTTAATTCATTTCACTGAAAATAAACATTTGTAATTTTTCCCATTGGAATCATTCCCACATAAAGTTATCAAAAAATTTGCAACAACAAAGAGGTAATTTTGTTTTCTTTTTTAGATTTAGTTTTGATTTTAGCGGCCAAACTCGAACCAATTATAGTTGTTAAAAAATTTGAAGCGCCCTGTTTTTGTGAAATAGTTTTTATGAGTCTTCCTTTCCATTTTTATTTCTAGTACATTTTGCCATCATCGAACTGTCAAAATTTCGTCCTTCAATAACATCGGTCAGCTGTTCCCTTCTTTCGACAAAGCCCCGACATGCAACAACTGATAAGTTGTGCGATTGGAGCGCTTTTGTTTTACATTGCAGTGCGGTGGTTCCAGAAATTACTAAATAC
>PGFW01025468.1:5115-19704 GCA_003123925.1 Haematobia irritans
TTATAATTAAATATGATTTCCAAACATAGTGAACGTATGTATTATATTCATATGCACAGAAATATTATTTTGTCCCATATGAATATAGAGAAGAAAAGTTGACTCATAGGCAAAGTACAAACGATTACCAAGGTGGTGGTCATATATCTTTTAATCAATAGTTCACCCAATCATCTGATTTTAATTAATTTCGAAGAAGAAACTAATACTACAAACTAATGTTATTCGCGGAAAATTAAGCTTGACCTTGAGTAATTGTAGCTGATTCAAGCATTTCTTGTTGCTTAGATTAAAATTCAATTAAATGTTCAATTTCATTCTAGTTAATAAAATCTGATATTCATTACTATATGATTGACTAAACATCAGATCATGTGTTTGTATTTTGAAAAAATCGGAACTAGTACACCGTAGAGAACACGATTTGCGACTTTTCAATTGTCTGTTATCACATATATAATAAGTTACCGCAGAAAATAAGAATTTTTTGGAACAATGAGGTTGAATAAACATTTATGGACCAGTATGTAGTGTACACAAATAAAGTAATTTTTCGATATAATTAAAACAAAAACAAAACAATTCTTATGTTAGCCTGTTGATATGTTCATTTAGGGAAGAAAAATTCTCGTATGTAATTTCCATAAGAAAGCGGCGGTGTACTCAAAAACAAAGTTTACTTAGATCCAAATAAAGACGTTTTTAGCGACCTATCTGGCTTTAAATCCAGATCAATAAAATTAAAATTAGGATACAAATCTCACTAATCGAATTTTTATTCTCTTTTCGCGGTATATTATTAATGCTATTCACGTACAAACTACTGCCAGTTTAAAAAATCCAAATTATAACAGATACTTCAAAGTAAAAAATGTTTTCATAATTCCAAAAAAACTTTAAACCAAAGATAAAAAACCATCAAAATAGCCTTAGCCTATATTTGAAGCGTTTTATCTTAAATCCAAAAATTCAATATTTCAATTTATTTAAGAACGATTTCTTTAAATCAAAAATTGGTTTCTTTACTTAAAATTGACTTAGTTCAAAGAAATACGACTTAATGAAGAGACGCAAATTTCCAAAATTTTTCTCAAATTTAATAAAAAAAATTTTGAAGCATCTTTCTTTTAATTAAAATTCATTATTTTAAAAAAATTGTCCTTAATATTTAAAATTTAGGTTGTGTAATCTTTAATTCCACGTAAATTTTGAACTTGTTCGGTTCTTCTGCCTTTTTCTTCATGTGCTATCAGAGTCCTACAAAAACGTGGTAAACAGCTTAAATTTCCAATTCTGACTCGACTTCAAGTGGAAATTGTGCTATTTTTCAATTTGAAAGGTCTTTCAAATAAAGTGTTTGAAGACATTACTACGGTTTTTTGAACGCCTTGCAATGAAGATAGTCAATAAATTGAAGTCGATTTCATTAACTTAGATCAATCTCCAGTTCAACAAAATGTTATTTCATGTAGAGATAAACGGACGAAAAAGAGAGTTTTTCATATTGTTTGGTGTAAAAATTATATATTTGCAACTTAAATTTTAGCTCATTATTTTTAAGTGGAAGCGTATAATATTCATAAACTACACGGATGAAAAAGACTGTTTTTCATATGTTTGGCTATAAACATTATATGTTTGGAACACAAATTTTTAAACACAATATTTTTGAGTGCAAGCATATAATGTTCATAAACTAGCATAACATGTTTGGGACATATATGTTAATATGTTAGAACATATTATGTTTGGGACATAAAATGTTTGTAAATATAATGTGCTTGGATGCAAACATATATTAATTTAGAAATAGCCTATAAACATATATGTGGTTTAGTAGCGTTGGAGCGGCTATTTAACAGGGAGCGATATTGAATTAAGTTGGTGGTTGTTGCTTGTTATTACAAAATTAAATTTTATTTTTCCTTGGCAATTGATCAGCTACTATTTTTGATCCTTACAACTTTGTGGTCCGCCTGTTCGAATCCCCGTTCCGGCAATAAGGTAAAATTAAAATAAAAAAACATACAATGAATAATTTCTTCTACAATGTTTGTATTACAGAAAAAGGTGCTAAGAACTAAAAAATCTCGTGGAAGTGAGAAAGATGTGGGGGAATATACAATTGGGCAGAAACAAAATTTTGAGCATTCAGGTCGAAAACCTATGTTGTTAGCACCTATATTACCTGTTTATTTTCATAATTCATTATGATTGTAAATATATAAATAAATAAACAAGTATATACGGCCGTAAGTTCGGCCAGGCCGAAGCTTATGTACCCTCCATCATGGATTGCGTAGAAACTTCATCTAAACACTGCCATCCACAATCGAATCACTTAAGTTGCGGTGGCAAGGTATCTTAAAACCTCCTAATTACCATCTTCTAAATTGTATGTAAGTCCATACTGGTATATATTAAAATCAAAAAAGATCGATCCAATACGTATATAATTCAGTTTGACAAAGTAGACATACAATTTTGACAAAATTTTCTACAGAAATAAAATTTTAACAAAATTTTCTATAGAAATAAAATTTTCACAAAATTTTCTATAGAAATAAAAATTTTGACAAAATTTTCTATAGAAAGAAAATTTTGACAAAAATTTCTACAGAAATAAAATTTTAACAAAATTTTCTATAGAAATAAACTTTTGACAAAATTTTCTAGAGAAATAAAATCTTGGTAGATTATTTTTGGCTCGAGTGGCAACCATGATTATGAACCGAATAAAATTTGAACAAAATTTTCTATGAAATAAAAATAAAAATTTTGACAATGATGAAAATTTTATTTATGAACCGAATAAAAATTCTTAACAAAATTTTCTTAGAAATAAATTTTGGCTAGAATTTATTTTTGGCTCTAGTGCGGCAACCATGATTATGAACCGATATGGACCAATTTTTGTGTGATTGGACCAATTTTGGTATGGTTGTTAACGACCATATACTAACACCACGTTGCCAATTTGAACCGGATCGGATGAATTTTGCTCCTCCAAGAGGCTCCGGAGGTCAAATCTGGAGAATCGTTTTATATGGGGACTATATATAATTATGGACCGATATGGACCAATTCTGGCACGGTTGTTAAAGATCATATACTAACACCATGTTCCAAATTACAACCGGATTCGGATGAAATTTGCTTCTCTCTGAGACTTCGCAAGCCAAATCTGGGATCGGTTTATATGGGGCGGTTATATATAATATGAAAAACCGATTTGGACAATTTTCCATCGGTTGTTAGAGACCAATACCAATATCATGTACCAAATTTCAGTCGGATCGGATGAAATTTGCTTCTCTTTGAGGCTCCACAACACAAATCTGGGGATCGGTTTATATGGGCGCCATATATAATTATGGACCGATGTGGACCAATTTTTGTACGGTTGTTAGAGACCATATACCAACACCATGTACCAAATTTCACCGGAATCGGATGAATTTGCTCTCCAAGAGGCTCCGAGGTCAAATCTGGGATCGTGTTTATATGGGGGCTATATATAATTATGGACCGATGTGGACCAATTGTGCATGATTGTTAGAGACCATATACCAACACCATGTACCAAATTTCAGCCGGATCGGATGAAATATGCTTCTCTTAGAGGCTCCACAAGCCAAATCTGGGGATCGGTTTATATGGGGGCTATATATAATTATGAACCGATGGAGCCAATTTTTGCATGGTTATTAGAGACCATATACCAACATCATGTACCAAATTTCAGCCGGATCGGATGAAATTTTCTTCTCTTTGAGGCTCCGCAAGCCAAATCTGGGGATCGGTTTATATGGGGGCTATATATAATTATGGACCGATGTGAACCAATTTTTGCATGGTTGTTAGAGACCATATACCAACACCATGTACCAAATTTCAGCCGGATCGGATGAAATTGCTTCTTTTAGAGCGTCCGCAAGCCAAATCTGGGGTCCTTTTATATGGGGGCTATACGTAAAAGTGGACCGATATGGCCCATTTTCAATACCATCCGACCTACATCGATAACAACTACTTGTGCCAAGTTTCAAGTCGATAGCTTGTTTCGTTCGGAAGTTAGCGTGATTTCAACAGACGGACGGACGGACATGCTTAGATCGACTCAGAATTTCACCACGACCCAGAATATATATACTTTATGGGGTCTTAGAGCAATATTTCGATGTGTTACAAACGGAATGACAAAGTTAATATACCCCCATCCTATGATGGAGGGTATTAAAAATTTGGTCTATCAATATGTTAACAAAAGAATTTTTTTAAGCATATAATATTTTTTGGGTGGCAAAATGCCTTTCCAAACATATTATATGTTCACATAATAACAAATTGTATTTTGGAGACAACATTATTGAATTTGCATTGCAAAAAAATACAAATGTTTTGGAACTTAGACTACCCAAACATATATGTTATAGACCAATATGGCTTATCAAACATCATTATATATTGGAAGAGATCAAACAAAATTAATATGTTTGGGCAATACCAAAAATATATATGGCTTGAAGCCCAAAAATATGTTTGCGGCAGTATATGTTACACGAAAGCGGATTTTTTGTTGAGCGTTGTAGCATAACATGTTCTGTCGGACATATATGACTAATATATGCTTAAGAACATAATTATGCTTTGGGACATACATTTTTTAATATAATATGTGTGGATTGCAACCAGGGATCAGAGCGGCTCCATTTTTTCCGCTCCGCCTCCGCTCCCGCCTCCGGAGAAAAAAACCGCTCCGCTCCGAGAAAAAAAAATCGCTCCGCCTCCGCTCCACGCCTCCGCTCCGCCCCTCTTCGAGAAAATTATCAGTACAAACATTGTATTTATTTTGTTCAATGAGTCTTTATTTTATTTAAAAGAAAACTCGGGCGGGTACATATATGGGCAGCTCTTGCTAAATCTGAACGATTTCATATTTTCTTTGCACCATATAGTTAGTGCTATAGAAGATTACATTTTCGCCAACTTTGAGTAAGCATCGCGTATAATAAATAATGGTTTTATGACCTAATTTGACAAAAATCGGGCCGAACATATATATTGGGCCCTCATATCTAATCTGAACCGATTTCGATGAAATTTTTCAGACTTAAAGGCTTGGGGGTGATACAGAGATTATTTTGGCTAAAATTTGACGAACGATCGGCTTAGGTAAAAAAAGTGCAACGTGCCCCATTTTGGTCGAAATCGGGCAATACATATATATGGGAGCTTATATCTAAATTTGATCCGATTTCTTCCAAATTCAATAACGTTTCCTCCTGTGCTCGGACTCTCCAGATCCCCCACAAAAAACTCCCTTACTAAATTTCATCAAAATCGGTTAATTATATTTACCATTGCGACCGAAAATCCTGGGTGGAACCTCTAAGAAATACATGGACAGACGCGAAACGGCATGGCACGACGGGACGCCAAGAAAGCGCGCTTAGATCGACTCAGGAGGTGATTTTCTGAGTCGATCGGTTATAAACTCCATATAATTTCTGCGTTAGGCCTCACATTTATTTTGAAGGCAGATCAAGACAACGTTATGTATACCCTAAACCACTATTCGTTGATCTCTCTTCTTTCATACTCCTCAATTTCAAATTTATCTGGTAGACACACTTTTTCGTTGGGGTACAGATTCCAAAGTCTGGTTTTCTTGAGTGAATGAGATCACATAGTGGTTAGTAGTTGACTCCTTATACCAATAACTAGTGTTGGATCCATTCGTCGTCCAAAAAATTGTCGTCCTTTTCCTCCTCCTTCCCGTTCGTTTAGCCAGAAATTTTTGATTTTATGAATGATGGATAGATGAACCCTCACAATTAAAGTAGGATTATTTAGTATTACCGAGGTACGCTTCAAGATATACGACTCTCTCTCCTGAAGTTTTCATAAGTTCTAGCGCTTGGAAAATTTTGCGCCAATACCAGGCAACGATCACGTCCGTCCAATCTGTCTTTTCGTCTTTTAGTGGAGTCCACCTAGTGTATTTAAATTTGATTTTTCAATTCAGACCGATATTATCAGCTCTCGAGCAATTATTCACTCTCATTTACACAAATGACCCGTGTCAGTATTTATGGACAAGCTCTTGTGCGTCCGGTAGTTACCCGGGTGCCATTAGTCTTTTGTGTTTCCGTGCGCTCACGGAGGTCCATGTAACGAACGTTATTGAATTTTTGGTTTTTAGACTTTGGTTGAACGCGACGATTCAAATTTTAGAGTATAGCTTCCCATTATAATTATGTCTATTTGCCCTGACTTCGACAAATGGGCGGTCACGTTGCCACTTCTTTTTTACTCACACCGAGTCCGTGTCGCCTCAGCGTCAAAAAATTTTTTTTAGCCAAAATAAATCCTTCTGTATTCACCCTTTTAAGTCTGAAAATTTTCATCGAAATCGGTTTTTCAGATTATAGAATATAGGTCCCCTGGATATATGTATCTTGTTTCCTTGATTGTGTTGTCAAATTATTGTCGAGGTAAAACCATATATTTTATTAATCCTGATACTTGACTCAAAAGTTTGCTGCGAAGATGTGAGGTCTGGTCTTATTTAGCTACTTAACCTTTTATGTGCATTAAGAGGAATCCACATCGAAAATCGAGTGTTTAAAAACAGGAAAACTTTTATTTATCGAAATAATAGCTTGGCGGCCCATATATGTAAGAGCCCCCAGGGATTAAATTTTTAAATCAATAGGAGGAGACTCAAGAACAAATTTTAATAACAATAGTTTGTACATTATAATTTTCTCTCGAAGAGGTTTGGCGTAGAGCGGAAGCGTTAGGAGCAGCGGTTCAACGCGGCAGATTGCGATTTTTTTTTTCTCGCGAGCGGATCGGATGTGTTTTTATATCTTCCGGAGGCGGGAGCGGAGCGGTCAGGCGGTCGGGGGAAAAAAAAATGGACCCGTCTTTTTGTGTGCGGCAAATACACATTGGGTTGTGCATGCCACACATCTTTATTATTATTCTAAAAAATGTTCGTTATGTCCCCAAAGCCATAATATGTTCTAGCACTTATATTGTTCTTATTTTATTGTCGACAATTTTCATGTTATGCTACAACGCTTCACAAAAAATCGCCTATCTTGTAAACATTTATTACTCGCCAAACATTATTATATGCTTCATAGCCATAGTATATTTTTTGACCGGGATTTGCGCCCACAACAATGCTCTATATGGTGTTTTAGATCTCTTCACAAATATATAATATGTTTTGATTAGCATATATTGCGTCTAAACCAAATATAGTGGTTTTGCGAGTACATCTAAGTTCAAACATTTTTGTATTTATTGCCATCCAAATTTCAAATTCTATTTAATAATGTTTCGTCTTTTCGCGAAAATACATTAATTTTTGTTATACTTATCCGTGATACATAATGGATTCTTATGATATTGGAAGTCATTTTGACTCAAATCAATGGGATCAATATAATTGCTCTCAAAATTCTCGCGCGCAAACAATTAATTGTGCTCAAAATTTTTTATTAATACCTCCATCACTTGGAGATTTTTAGTATAGCGCTTCCCAGTTATATTATGTATCCCCGATTTGTCAAATGGGTTTGGTATATTAAACTTGTCCATTCCGTTTTGTAAACACATCGATTAGAATATTGCCCTCTTTAAGACCCATAAAGTTATATATATTCTGGGTTCGTGGGTGAAATTTCTGAGTCGATTCTAAGCATGTTCCGTCCGGTCCGTTGTTTGAAATCACGCTAACTTTCCGAAACGAAACAAGCTATCGACTTGCAACTTTGGCACAAGTAGGTTTGTGTATCGATTTGCTCAAGGATCGTAAAGATTGAGTATTTAGAAATATCGCGCCAATAATTACTTCGGTATCACTTTTTTATAACGCCTAATAGTCCTCACCCCTATAACGCCCTCAGATGTTTTGCCTTGGCTCGGACCCTCTAACAGTAAGCATATTTCAATCCAGATCCGCGCCTGAAATATTGGTATATGGTGTTAGGTTTATATCTCGTCTTCTAACAAACCATGCAAATAATTGGTTCACATAAGGTCCTTCTTTCATAATATATTATATAAGCCCCCATCTAAACCAGATCCCCTCAAGATTTGCGCTCATTGCTCAGGTAGGCAAAAAATTCATTTTCGGACCATCAAAGAGTACAAGGAAATTTTCATTCCCGGATCCGACTGTAACAATTTGGTACTATGTTATGATATGGTATTTACATGGTCATCTAATGGAGACCATTGCAAAATACCGGTCCACTAATCGCGTTCTTCATTCTTAATATAATATAATAAGTGCTACACCACTCATACGAACCGACTCCCAGATTTGGCTTGTGGGCTGCTAAGAGATAGACAATATTTCATCCGATTCCGGCTGAAATTTGTTTATTCATTTGGTGTTGCCCGTTTTTTAATGGTCTCTAACAATCATGCAATAAAATTTAAAGGTATCCAACATAGAGTCCATCAATTTTATATCATAGCCACTCATATGTGAAAAAACCATTCTCCAGATTTGACCTCGGAAAGACCTCTTGGAGGAGCAAAATCATCCGATCACGGCTAAATTTTGGTTAATTTTATACAGGTGTTATGGTATTTATTGGTTTCTCTATCTAACAACCTCGTACTTTAAAATTAGGTCTTATCTACGTGGTCTTTCACTAATTTCGGTGATATGTTGGCGCCCAATATAAAAAGCGATCCCCAGATTCTGTGTTGTGGGGAGGCCTCATAAGAGAACAGCCAAATATTCATCCGATCCCGACTGGCAATTTGGTGAAGCCATTGGATATTGGGGATCATGATTTGGTCTCTAACAACCATGGAAAAAAATGCTGGTACCACCAGGTCGGGTTCATGAATATATATACCCCCATATAAACGATCCCCAGATTTGAGGCGGTGTGGGGCGAAGTCTCAGAGAGAAGCAATGCTCTGCAATCCTCAATTCGGTTAGGTAATTTTGGAATATTTATTGGTTTGTATTATTGATCTTTAACAACTTTCCTCGCTCGCCAGAATTGGTGCGATAATTCCGTTGATCCCATAATTATATATGTCAGTCCCCATATAAAAGCATTCTGAGACAGATTTGTACCTCCTGAGCCTCTTGGAGTGTTTATTGCCGCATATTTTCATCTTCCGATCCCGGGTTTTCAAATGTAGGCACGTTGGTGGGTTAGTGAATATGCGTCCGGGCTGAAAAAACGCATACCAAGAATTGGTCCGATCCACACAAAAATTTGGTCATATCGGTCGATAAATCATTGCGTTGCCACTTAGAGCCAAGAAATTAAGTCTACCAAAAGTTTTTATTTCTTAGGGAGAAGATTGTTGTTAAATTATTATTCGGTTCATAAAAATTATTCATCATTGTCAAAAAAATTATATTTTTGGGGTATTATAGAAACATTTTTGCGCTGTCTAATTTTCATTCTTTGGTGTGCATAATCATAACTGGTTCTGCCCACTCGATTTTCCGTAAAATATAATTCTACCTCAAGATTTTATCTTTCATCTAGAAAAATTTTTGTCAAAAGTTCTACTTTCTAATCAGAAATAATTGTTTTAAAAAATTTTATTTCTGTATAAGATTATTTTTGTCCAAAAATTTATCTTTCTATAAGAAAAATTATTGTCTCGACTATTTTTATTTCTATAGAAAATTTTGTGATAATATTATATATTTCTATTAGAAAATTTGTTTAAAATTTATTTCGTGGTTTAGAAAATTTTCGCTCAAAAATATGTATGTCTTTACTTATGTCCAAAACTGGAATTATCATATCGTATTGGATCGATCTCTTTTATTTTATTTGTAAATATCATAACCAGCGGTATGGACATATCTTACAATTTAACCAAATTTAGAAAATTTAGATGCATATTAGGTTTATTAGGCAGTTTTGTTAACGATACCTTGCCTCACCGGGCCAGCACAAACTTAAAGTGCAATATCGATTTTGTGTTTTATTTGCTGAATCGGCAAGTGTTTCGATGAAGTTCTACGCGAATCCATGATGGAGCGGTATCATTAAGCTTCGAGCCTGGAGCCGAACTTAACGGCCGATTAAAATTTCTGATATATCCTGTTCTCTTATTATTTAATCTCATTATCATTTTATATTTAACAATCATAATTGAATTAATCAATTCACACAAAAAACGGTAAATATTATAGGTGCACTAACAACATTTTTAGTTTGTTTTTCGAGCCTGATTTTCATGCTCAAAAAATTTTGTTTTGCATTATATCCCAATTGTATATTCCCCCACATCCTTTCTTTTCTACTTTCACTCGGAGGGGTTTTTTATATTAGTTGGCTTCCGCAACCTTTTTACTGTACATAACTTAAAATTTGTAGATTTAAGAATATTTTTTCGGTGGTGTATGTTTTTTATTTTAAATTTTTTACCTTTTGCCGGACGGGGGATTCGACATGCCGCGCGTCTACCCCAAAATAAGTTTTTGTAAGGATAAAAAATATGTTTTTTAGTCTGTGAAATACCATAGCTTGTTAGTTGCGGAGTGAAAATAAAAATTTGTTTTAATCTTTAAAACAAATGTAATTTAATTTCAAGGTCCATCGGGAAGCCCGATCCAACTTAGGAATTTTTCTTCAATTTTCTCTTGCCTCTCCCTTTTACTAATAAACAATAGCGCTTCTTCTTTTAAGTCTGACTATAAATCTCATTATTGGAGATGTCTTATATTACGGCCCTAAATTTACTAAATTAATTATATTCTTTTGCATCAAAGCACTTATATATAATATTTACAAACATTTTATTTTTGTCTTCCCAACTCATAATATTGTCCATCTAAAAACTTTAATATTAAACCATAATTATGTTCTTCCTATTAACCATGGCTTGTTATTGATCTAGTATATATGGTAACATTCATATGACTTTGCACTCAAAATATTGTTTTAAAAATTTTATTATATGTGTTGTTCTCGCGAAAAACATTAATAATGTTAAGGTCAGATTTTGCCAGCCAACACACTCATGAACAAAAAAAAACAGTGTCTTTTTTCTATCTACGTTTGTAAGTTGGTCTTTTTAGGAAATATTATACGAACATTCCACTATTAAAAAATAATTGAGCTTAAAAATTTATAGTTGCAAATATAATTAATTATTCTTACACCCCAATCCATATGACAACCTAACTTCTTTTATCGTCAAACTATTGCTTGCCTCAAAATTTTCACGTTTTTATTTTCTCTACATGAAAAATATTAACCCATTCTCTTGTTAGTACAAACTTTGGTAGGGGGAGATTTGATCTTGGAGAAGGTTAAGTGAATACTCGACTTCAAATTTATATTGAAACTCTCCTTTTTCATTGCATTTAGGCGGGTTCGAAAAAATCGATAGATTTGTCTTCAAACACTTTTATTTGAACAGACCTTTGAAATTGAACAAATAGCACAATTTCCACTTGAGTCGAGTCAGGATTTTTTAACAGGAAAATTCTAAAGCTTGCTGTTTAACCTCGTTTATTTTTGTGCTTCTAAGGGAACATCTGATGGCACCATGAAGAAAACCCGAGGTCAGAAGAAAGACACGGTTAAATACAATAAGTTTCATAAATTTTACGTATTGCGATTAGGATTTTTTCAAAGTGATTTGTGTAACACAACCCTAAAATTTTAATTGAAAAATTATTTAAGGACCCATTTTGTGGTTTTAACACAGTTACGATAAATTGTTGATTAATGTTAATTAATAGAGTACCAGGTATGCCCGGTTCAGAGTGTTTCTTTGTATTTGTTAAATTTTGAGCACACGAACTAAAATCTTTCTCTCGACGAATTCTGGAACACGAACTATCCTCTCTGGTCATTTACAAGTTTGGTATTTTATTGAACCTATTAGTTTCAAGTTTCGTAAAGTAACAGAGTTGCAAGAAGCCATATGTTTTTTAGATTTTACGAAATTGAATAAATCGCGTGTTCTACAGATAAATTGAAATATTAGAATTTTGTTGGTTTATTTTGTTATAAAGATAAACCGCTTCAAGGGTACTCGCTCAATAAGAGCTATTTTTCGCTCATGGGTTCTTCTGTATCTTTTTGGCTTTCAAGATCTTTTTGGATTTTTAATCGTAATTGAAAGGCATTTCTCTCACCTTTGACACTTTGAAGTATCTGTTATAATTTGGATTTTTTAAACTGGCAGTAGTTTGTACGTGAATAGCATTAATAATATACCGCGAAAAGAGAATAAAAATTCGATTAGTGAGATTTGTATCCTAATTTTAATTTTATTGATCTTGGATTTAAAGCCAGATAGGTCGCTAAAAACGTCTTTATTTGGATCTAAGTAAACTTTGTTTTTGAGTACACCGCCCTTTCTTATGGAAATTACATACGAGAATTTTTCTTCCCTAAATGAACCATATCAACAGGCTAACATAAGAATTGTTTTGTTTTTGTTTTAATATATCGAAAAATTACTTTATTTGTGTACACTACATACTGGTCCATAAATGTTTATTCAACCTCATTGTTCCAAAAAATTCTTATTTTCTGCGGTAACTTATTATATATGTGATAACAGAACAATTGAAAAGTCGCAAATCGTGTTCTCTACGGTGTACTAGTTCCGATTTTTTCAAATACAAACACATGATCTGATGTTTAGTCAATCATATAGTAATGAATTATCAGATTTTATTAACTAGAATGAAATTGAACATTTAATTGAATTTTAATCTAAGCAACAAGAAATGCTTGAATCAGCTACAATTACTCAAGGTCAAGCTTAATTTTCCGCGAATAACATTAGTTTGTAGTATTAGTTTCTTCTTCGAAATTAATTAAAATCAGATGATTGGGTGAACTATTGATTAAAAGATATATGACCACCACCTTGGGTAATCGTTTGTACTTTGCCTATGAGTCAACTTTTCTTCTCTATATTCCATATGGGACAAAATAATATTTCTGTGCATATGAATATAATACATACGTTCACTATGTTTGGAAATCATATTATTATACTGGAACATACGTTATCAAACCAACTTCTGTCTGAGAGTAGACATTTTTACTCATGCACACAAAAAATTCCCTGGATGCTGGCTGGTTGGAAGCTTTGAAGATAAGTAAGTATCAGTCAATTTGATTTTTAATGAAAAATAAAATGGACAATTCCGTATGTATTTTACTCAGTTTTCAACTGAATCTTATAGGAGGAGGTTATCGAAACGAACCGAGTTCGTGTGGCGAAAAGTAAATCGAAGAAATTAACGACTATTAACTATTGGCTGATTTTGATCGCATAAATTTGGAAATGGGTTTGTGCACTCATATGGATAATTTGATTATAAAACCATTATTTAGAACATTTCCCTTTCATTTCATCATTTAAGCGAATGCACTGAGTACTAAAATACACTTGGAAACTTTTGATCGACTTGGTAGTATTCCTTTGGTTGAATCGAGCCTGAAACAAGCCGAAGCTTTATATGGAAAAGTGAAAGCTAGCAATCGCTTCATAAACTGGTATTTCGAAACTGCCGAATATACCATTTTATCGGCTTACGAATCGGTTAAACCAGCGGTTAAGCTTTTCGAAGTTCCTATTAAACGATTGGACAATGTAATGTGCAAGAGTTTAGACATCTTAGAACAGCACATACCTGTAGTCTATCTGCCACCCGAGATGGTAAGTAAATAGTTAAATCTTCCTGCATTAAAATATATATTCTCGATATTGATATGAAAAATTAACAAGACAATTATTTTGGGCTTAAAGATGTATTGGAATACCAAGGAATATATGTCGGATCATTTAGTGAAACCTGTACTAAAGAGGGCTGATTCTGTCAAGCAAATCCGTAATGTAGTGCTAGAGAATCCCATTACAACATTTGCCGCTGAGAGACTAGACGGTGCTTTAACTGCTGGCGATAAGTTTGTCGATAAATATTTGATACCAATCGATGGCGATCAGACCGACGGTGGTAAGTACAAAGTCATTACTTTATATAATGTGGCCATAGTTATTGTATTGGAAATTGGATTAAATCTGGATATCTCAGGCAGATAATAAATCCAACCTATTATCAGACGATATGTACTATACATGTTCTTAATCAGTGTGATTTCGATTGGTAAAAAATGTGTTTCCTATTTTATATTCGATTGACGGGGTGTAACCCATCGCAAAACCAAAACTGTAACCCATTTTGCACTCCAGGTAGTCTACGGTGCAGATGCTTGCACATTGAAAGAGATGTTGAAGACGCTTTCATTTTTCGGCAGCTAAACAGCAGGTGGTTTTAATAATTTAACAATAGAAAGTGAATTGACAGAGTGTATTGTGGGTGCTTTTAAATTTCTTCACCACAGTTGAATAATTAACCAAGAAGAAGCATTTTAATTGTTTAGTGCCGCGACAAATTCGAGATTAAATATTCCAAAAAAAGCGTCGCCAAAAGAGTAGTGAAAATTTTCATTTTGAATCCAGAAGTGGGGCAAAATTGGCGCGGAAGTGATAAATTTAACATGGCCTTGTCATAAGACGGATGTCCACCATTGCAACAGCCGTTGCACTGAA
>PGFW01025469.1:2393-18303 GCA_003123925.1 Haematobia irritans
TTTATAGGCACATTTTTAGCAAAGTTATTACATTTACATATTTTTTGATAAATACTTATATGCAAATCGTTTTTTTCGTTTCATTTTTAGTATTATTAGTAAATAATGTATAATATTTCAGTAATAAAACATACAAAAAATACATCAATCGAAAGGCTTATGTAAAAAAAATCATAGGGTATAATCGGAGACTTTTTGAGATACAACGAAAATAACAAAAAATTCCTTTTTTATTTATATCTCCCAAACTATATTATATATTTATAAAATTTTATTTTTGGTATAAATGCATTAAATACTTTCATAACGATTACCTTTGACCCTTTGGAGGTCTCAATCTCAAGACCCGGGCATTTCCGGGACAAAAAGTTTACCTTGTTAGAATCAGTACATAAACCTACATAACATATATTAATTTCAAGCAATTTGGGGAGTGGCCCATAAACTGCAGTTTAGCCGAAAAAGGAATCCGTTGTACTAGGGCGCAGTCTTCATTTTAATCCCAATCCAATTGATTGGGATTAAAATGATTAAATAAAAGCCGGCACTTTAGGGCATGAAAATATTTCAACTACGTCGACGATGCCAACAAAAAAACCTACATTTATTTTATTATTTTTAGGCCCAACCTGTCCTCCGTCTGCGTCTGAATAAGCCTAAATCGAATAAAAAAGTCGGATGGCAACAAGGCACAGTAGACAACGAACATATGGGTAAAAAGAAGTCAAAATGTAAGTCACGAAAAATTAAAAAAATATATATATTTATGGAGAATAACTTTTCTATTTTCCATTTAAGGCTGTTGTATTTATAAGAAACCAGTGGCTTTTGGAGAAAGTTCATCTGAGGACGATGAAGACTGCGAAAATTGTTTTGGTCATCCTGAAAAAAGGCGAAAGAACAGAAAGCCCGGTGGAGATGACGGCGGACATAATGGAAACGAGCCGTGTGAAGATCATAACCAAATTAACAGTGAAAATTAAAAAAATAATTTATTACTAATGGAGTATTAACTAATAAGCATAAATTTCATTGAAGTTTTATATAAAAATATTTTTGTAAGATTATTTTGTAGTCTAGTTTTTTTTCTTTTTTGAATAAGAGTAAAATTTAGGCTCCCGTGATTGTGAAAAAAAAAATAAAAGCCACTGTTAGAAAAGATTTGCAGATTTTTTCTTTTTAGCATAAAATAGATAATAGTTCAAGATCAAAAATAATTTATAGTTGTAGTATTTGTTTTATTGGTAATATACATATGTATATGTTTACATGAAATAAATAGTAAAAGAGAAATATTATGTGAAAAAAAGTTAAAAAACATAACAAATAAAGGCATTAAAGAGAAAAGTGCACAATTTTAATTTGTTAACTAAACATGGTAAACATTTTCCTTTCTACACGAAAAAGTGTTGATATCAATTTAACAATATGTTTCGTCAATTTGTGGTAAAAATAAATATTTCTTCTAAAACTATAGATAATTTTCTTAGAATACATGAAATATTTGCATTTGTAGTCATCAGCTAAAATTCAATAAAAAACCACCATCCTATGAAACATTCTTATTTAATTTTAAGTCAAATGCTTCATAGTTGTTTGACGTATCAATATTAAGCCTTTTAGCTACAGCACGGGAACGCCAAATCTAAAAATAACAAAAGATGTAAATTGTTAATTAAATTAGTGGAGCTTTCTTTTTTCTTTTCATAAGAAAAAGAAGATACATATTAATAAGGATGCAATTATTAACAATATGTATGTAATAAATATTTATTTTTTATTTATTTATTTCAAAGAGTCTACTTTGGAAATTTTCTTTTTTCCAAATTTCAGAAAAGTTGATTTTATCATTTTTCGCACAATAAATCGACTACTCGGTCTTGATTATAATTAGTGGATTGTGGTCAATATAATAACCCTATTTGGGTCTATTTTGTACAAAAAAAGTGTCATAAGTTGTTACTATTGTAATAGTGTGTAGTTTGTTTTATCTTTTAGCTATTGCGCTATGATTTTGTTAACTGTTTCCACGTATACCATAGTTATTCCGAGACTGGGAACGGATGTGCCCAGAGTAATTTAACGTTGAGTCGGATAGGTTTATGTGGACATACGAACGGAAGACACTTGTCCTGGAGCCTTTGGATACAGGTGGGACCCATTTCACCCGCATATTTCAATTGCGGATACTTAAAAGTTGATTAGCCACATTTGACTAAGTTTCGACAGGAGGAGGTTGTCTATCAATGCAAACGCAATGTTGTAAATTTGGTCGTTAGTACGACAAAATTTAGTTTGGTGTAAGTTATTCTCAAGTTTTTCGTAGTGCAATAACAGAAAGGATTATGAAATACGTTTCAAAGTCATTGGCCGAATAAACCGGCTTAAACTTGAATATCGAATATGCCGGACTAATGCTATTAAGTATACGCAGCTTCTTTGGTGGAGAATAGTGACGAAAATCAACACATCAGGCCGCAGTGACCTCGCAATTTGGAGAAGTTTTAAAACACTCAGAATTGTCACCAGCATTACTGATGACACATAAATCACCGCTGAAAACATTCTGGTGTTTAACGGAGACTGAGTTAAAACCTATGAAAATTTTTATGCAAGCCCTGCATTGCATCTCCATGGAAAGACAAATGTTTTTTTGTCCTCATCAATCCCAAAGTGACCAAGAAAGCACAAGTGGCACAATAATTCTTGCTGTGGATAAATTCTTACCTTTATGGTATAGTCATCACTAGTTGTAACCAACATTTGGGAATCTTTTGGATTGAAAGCAACACTGTTTACTACATCCGTGTGCTTGTATTTTGCCAATGATATGCCATAATAACGATCCCATAAATAGGCATGCATATCCTCAGCGCCGCTAAACGGATAAAAAAATTAAAATATAAGAATAAAGTGGATAAAAACGCAAAATTACCTGGCAACATAATCATCACAGACGTCTAGAAATATAAAGAAACACTCATTACTAGGTGTATAGGCTTTATGAGCACGCAGCATATTCCCAACACGTTTCAATGTCATTAGGTCAATTACGTGTACATCAATTTCTTGGGCAATTGGCGGAGGTTCTAATGGGTTCGATATAAAATAATCACGAGGCCAAGAGCGCGTGTTGACATAAAGATATCTGAGGAAGGAAAATAAAATTTGATAAGCTTCAATCATATTCCGAAGAGTGCAATAATTTTGAAGACTTTATCTTAAAAATATGTACTAAAAAGTGGCAAATATGTACTAAAAAGATGCATGATATATTTTGCTTTAATACAGTTTAGTGTTTGTCGCCCATATACAACCTTTTCTTGGAGAGAATTGTGCATTTACTGATACCAACTTAGTAGGAATTAGTCGATTAATCGATATTCCAAAGGAAATAGAGTTTCTCTCCAAGAAAAGGTTGTATATGGGCGACAAACACTAAACTGTATTAAAGCAAAATATATCATGCATCTTTTTAGTACATATTTGCCACTTTTTAGTACATATTTTTAAGATAAAGTCTTCAAAATTATTGCACTCTTCGGAATATGATTGAAGCTTATCAAATTTTATTTTCCTTCCTCAGATATCTTTATGTCAACACGCGCTCTTGGCCTCGTGATTATTTTATATCGAACCCATTAGAACCTCCGCCAATTGCCCAAGAAATTGATGTACACGTAATTGACCTAATGACATTGAAACGTGTTGGGAATATGCTGCGTGCTCATAAAGCCTATACACCTAGTAATGAGTGTTTCTTTATATTTCTAGACGTCTGTGATGATTATGTTGCCAGGTAATTTTGCGTTTTTATCCACTTTATTCTTATATTTTAATTTTTTTATCCGTTTAGCGGCGCTGAGGATATGCATGGCCTATTTATGGGATCGTTATTATGGCATATCATTGGCAAAATACAAGCACACGGATGTAGTAAAACGTGTTGCTTTCAATCCAAAAGATTCCCAAATGTTGGTTACAACTAGTGATGACTATACCATAAAGGTAAGAATTTATCCACAGAAGAATTATTTGTAGCACCACTTGTGCTTTCTTGTCACTTTGGATTTGATGAGGACAAAAAAAAAACATTTGTCTTTCCATGGAGATGCAATGCAGGGCTTGCATAAAAATTTTCATAGGTTTTAACTCAGTCTCCGTTAAACACCAGAATGTTTTCAGCGGTGATTTATGTGTCATCAGTAATGCTGGTGACAATTCTGAGTGTTTTAAAACTTCTCCAATTGCGAGGTCACTGGGGCCTGATGTGTTGATTTTCGTCACTATTCTCCACCAAAGAAGCTGCGTATATTAATAGCATTAGTCGGCATATTCGATATTCAAGTTTAAGCCGGTTTATTCGGCCAATGACTTTGAAACGTATTTCATAATCCTTTCTGTTATTGCACTACGAAAAACTTGAGATATAACTTACACCAAACTAAATTTTGTCGTACTAATGAACAAATTTACAACATTGCGTTTGCATTGATATGACAACCTCCTCCTGTCGAAACTTAGTCAAATGTGGCTAATCAACTTTTAAGTATCCGGCAATTGAAATATGCGGGTGAAATGGGTCCCACCTGTATCCAAAGGCTCCAGGACAAGTGTCTTCCGTTCGTATGTCCACATAAACCTATCCGACTCAACGTTAAATTACTCTGGCACATCCGTTCCCAGTCTCGGAATAACTATGGTATACGTGGAAACAGTTAACAAAATCATAGCGCAATAGCTAAAAGATAAAACAAACTACACACTATTACAATAGTAACAACTTATGACACTTTTTTTGTACAAAATAGACCCAAATAGGGTTATTATATTGACCACAATCCACTAATTATAATCAAGACCGAGTAGTCGATTTAGTGGAAAAATGATAAAATCAACTTTTCTGAAATTTGGAAAAAAGAAATTTTCCAAAGTAGACTCTTTGAAATAAATAAAATAAAAAATAAATATTTATTACATACATATTGTTAATAATTGCATCCTTATTAATATGTATTTCTTTTTCTTATGAAAAGAAAAAAGAAAGCTCCACTAATTTAATTAACAATTTACATCTTTTGTTATTTTTAGATTTGGCGTTCCCGTGCTGTAGCTAAAAGGCTTAATATTGATACGTCAAACAACTATGAAGCATTTGACTTAAAATTAAATAAGAATGTTTCATAGGATGGTGGTTTTTTATTGAATTTTAGCTGATGACTACAAATGCAAATATTTCATGTATTCTAAGAAAATTATCTATAGTTTTAGAAGAAATATTTATTTTTACCACAAATTGACGAAACATATTGTTAAATTGATATCAACACTGTTTTCGTGTAGAAAGGAAAATGTTTACCATGTTTAGTTAACAAATTAAAATTGTGCACTTTTCTCTTTAATGCCTTTATTTGTTATGTTTGTTTTATAACTTTTTTTCACATAATATTTCTCTTTTACTATTTATTTCATGTAAACATATACATATGTATATTACCAATAAAACAAATACTACAACTATAAATTATTTTTGACTTGAACTATTATCTATTTTATGCTAAAAGAAAAAATCTGCAAACTTTTAACAGTGGCTTTTATTTTTTTTTCACAATCACGGGAGCCTAAATTTTACTCTTATTCAAAAAAGAAAAAAAAACTAGACTACAAAAATCTTACAAAAATATTTTTATATAAACTTCAATGAAATTTATGCTTATTAGTTAATACTCCATTAGTAATAAATTATTTTTTTTAATTTTCACCTGTTAATTTGGTTATGATCTTCACACGGCCGTTTCCATTATGTCCGCCGTCATCTCCACCGGGCTTTCTGTTCTTTCGCTTTTTTCAGGATGACCAAAACAATTTTCGCAGTCTTCATCGTCCTCAGATGAACTTTCTCCAAAAGCCACTGGTTTCTTATAAATACAACAGCCTTAAATGGAAAATAGAAAAGTTATTCTCCATAAATATATATATTTTTTTTTTAATTTTTCGTGACTTACATTTTGACTTCTTTTTACCCATATGTCGTCGTTGTTCTACTGTGCCTTGTTGCCATCCGACTTTTTTTATTCGATTTAGGCTTATTCAGACGCAGACGGAGGACAGGTTGGCGCTAAAAATAATAAAATAAATGTAGGTTTTTTTTGTTGGCATCGTCGACGTAGTTGAAATATTTTCATGCCGCTAAAGTGCGGCTTTTTTATTTAATCATTTTAATCCCAAATCAATTGGATTGGGATTAAAATGAAGACTGCGCCCTAGTACAACGGATTCCTTTTTCGGCAAAACTGCAGTTTATGGGCCACTCCCAAATTGCTTGAAATTAATATATGTTATGTAGGTTTATGTACTGATTCTAACAAGGTAAACTTTTTGTCCCGGAAATGCCCGGGTCTTGAGATTGAGATATAGCCCTCCAAAGGGTCAAAGGTATCGTATGAAAGCTTATTTAATGCATTTTTATACGCAAAATAAATTTTATAAATATATAATATAGTTTGGGAGATATAAATAAAAAAGGAATTTTTTGTTATTTTCGTTGTATCTCAAAAAGTCTCCGATTATACCCTATGATTTTTTTTACATAAGCCTTTCGATTGATGTATTTTTTGTATGTTTTATTACTGAAATTATATACATTATTTTACTAATAATACTAAAAATGAAACGAAAAAACGATTTGCATATTAAGTATTTATCAAAAAATATGTAAATGTAATAACTTTGCTAAAAATGTGCCTATAAAGACATGTTGTATATCAATCGAAGGGCCAGAATATAGGCTTTCAAACTATGTAAAAGTCGAAAAATCTGTATATCGACGACTTTTTGAGATACAACGAATATAACAAAAAATTAAGGTAAAAGTTTTCGTTTTTTATCCATATCTCCCAAACTATATTATATATTTGTGAAATTATTTTTGCGTATAAAATGGCATTTAAACAAAGGAGGTGTATCAAGTTTTTATTGACCCTTTGGAGGGCTATATCTCAAGACCCGGGCATATCCGGGACAAACATTTTACATTGTTAGAATCAGTACATCAAACTACATAACATATATTAATATTAAGCAATTTGGTGAGGGGCCATAAACTGCAGTTGCTCCGGTTACATAATACGCAACAATTTTATTAAAAAAAAACTTGTGCTTTTTCTGGAAAATTCGTTACATGACTATTTTCTCTTCAAAATACTTTTTAACCACTTTTTGCAAAGTAGATATGTTCCCGTATATATAATGCTGTTCGATAACGTGCATTGTTAGAATGGAAAAGGTATGCTCAATACTTGGTAACGAATTTTCCAGAAAAACCAAAAGTTTTTTAATAAATTTGTTGCGTATTATGTAACCTAAACAGTTTTTTATTTTATTTTTATTTATTTTATTTTATTTTCATTATGTAATTTGAAGCCACATAGCGGCCAATTTATGTAAATTACAATGGACTACTAACCGTGACTAAAGTATAATTGAAGTTATGACAATGTGAAAATATATGCGAGTATATAAAAAGTATAATTACATATATAAGGTATAAAATAGATGATATAAAAATATGACAAAAAATGAAATATGACAATTATAATTAATAATATGATAAAAAAAATATAAAAAAAATGAAATATGACAAAACATTTTTAGTTCCCATTATGATTGAAAAAAGACAAAATAAGAAAATATTATTTACTCAAACAAGCACAACAAAGCAGCACTACTAACATCGAGTTTTGGATAAGCTTCATGCAGGTGATCCAAGATGATCGAGTAATCTTTTACGATATGTCGAATCAGAAATCGAGAAGTCCTTTAAATTAGTAGGGAGACAGTTATAAGATTGGCGATTCTACCTGAAATAGACTTGTCCATATGACCTCTGGCAAGAGGTACAACAATCTGATTTCGGCCGCAATCGGCCAAATGAAAAATAAGTCCACGAGAAATCGAGTGACTGAGCACTGAAAATTTTGTGGAAAAGAACAAGTGATCTGAAGTCAATAAAACTCGAAAATGGGCACCCCAGGAAATCCTGGACATGAGGAGATATGTGGTCATATCGACGCAATGAATGGTAGATACGGACTATTCTATGAATTGCTAGTTTAACTTTCCTTATGTTACCAGCATTTGTGCCACAAAAAACCTCAATGCCGTATAGTATATTGGGCATTGCCAAGCATGTACAAGTCTCTTTTTGATGAAAAAGGCAGCATCAAATTCAGAGTTGTACAATTGGCGTAGAGTCAAATTCGTTTGACTAATAACATTGTCTATATGTAGATCAAATGAAAGTCTATCGTTATTTTGAACTTGTTCTCGAGGTATAAGCCATGTACAAATATTAAATTTTTTTAAAGAATTCATTATAATTTTGTGATTCCAAAATATGTGGTGTCCTTTGAAAGAAGGAATGGTTGTCTACGAGATACATGCGTAATACCCATTTTAAGCCTAATGACAATAAAATTAACATCATTTAAAAGGAATTTACACTGTGCAGAGGAATTTACACAAGTCCCATATGTGAAAATATTCCACTTATTTAAACTTCCCTCTGAAGCGCTTATAAATTCGTTTTTAGCTTTACCCCCATTTTCATAAAGCTCCGTTAGTGTTCCGTTAACTAACCAACTTTTAAACTGTATTTATGAAGAATCTGTCATCTTGCATATATATTCCATATGCCAGTTAGGAACTTAACTGATGAAAATTTTCCAGTTAAAGTTAACTGGAGAGAAGATATTTGCAATTTACTTTCTGTTAACTGGCAGTTAAAGCCTAACGGAGCTACATGAAAATGGCCGTTAATCTAACATATTACTTATATGAAAAGGGTCAACATTTCAAATGACTCAATACCTCTACAAATCTATGATTATAGAGTATTTGAATTCGCACGCTTTATTAACGCTTATGTGGAGACCATATATGTATATTACATTTGGATATATATTGTGCGATGGTTACCAAATCCAGCATATATGAAAACTTCCGTAATACCGAAACTAGTATATATATTTCCTAGTACAATAGGAAAATATGATATAGAAGTTGTGGTTAACGCTTAATAATAAATATACGGTTACCGCAACTGAATGGTCACATCGTATTCATAATAGATATACACAATTTTAATAATCTAATGGACCCAAAAGCCCAAATATGCAAGCTATACAAACCGCAGAATCTGTTTCTTCGTTGCTTAGAACTTCCGTTCGAGTTGTAACTGCGGTATCAGCAGGTATCGCCAAAGTTTCCATGATTTAGTTACAATAGTTATGCAGTTCTTTGTTTTAACTATAAATTTTTACAAATTACTGTCAACAAACATTTCATGCTGACAAAAATCAGCTGATTTTTTTTTTTCGAAATATTCTAGGTGTTACCATATGTCTTTCGGATCAATGTTCTTAATGTGCCGGTCGCACTATATTTTTGCTCGCACAAAATATCACAAGTTTCGTTGTTATGCTTAGTAGCTAAGTTCGTTTCTTGCCGAAAAACGAAATATCATCATCTTTGCTTAGTACTAAGTTCGTTTCTGCGAAAAACGAATATCTTCATCTATCTCCGTAAATAGGGTTTCAAACCCAGGGATGTTAACTTATTTATGCGAAATAATATGCCTGCCTATTTTTTCGTGCGAAAAATCCAGGGTTGTTTAAATATGTGTTTAAAAATGCGCAAAACAAAGATTTCGCATTTATTCCGCACTAACGTTTTTTATATGGAGTATAACAGTTTTTCGTGCGAAATCGTGCTCAAAAAACTGCAAACTATTATGCGTCTTCCAGACTATCTGCTAGGGCTTTCATCAGAAATAAACCCAGGGATTTATCCCGAAACCAGGAATTTATTATTTTGAATCCCGGGATTTTTTTCTGGATCCCGAAAAAATAATTCCAATTTTTTAAATTTGCGGCTTCCCAATAAACACAGGTTGATGACTTGAGTATCTTGATAACATATTCCAGACCCAAAATACCAAGCACATCAGTTTTTAAACTGAATCAAAAACTGGTTTTGTTAATAGATGGCGAAGATCCATTTGACTGACATTCATTTCTTAACTTTGGTGGGTATTATAGTCTTATTTGTTCATATCGGCGTTCCTCGGTATGATTATCCACTTCACAATCACTCATAAGGTGACGCAATTAAATTTGAACGCTTTATTTTTTCTCTGGATTTGAATTATTTTTTCAGGACAATTGAAAGAATAAATAACTGCCACTTTTACCAATGCCATACGATTCTTTTATCAGCTGATTTTGACTTCTTAAAATTGTAAACAACATATTGAAATTTGTTGTTTTTGTTATCGTGATTCAACCTCCTTATTCAGCCATGACCTTCAGTAAGAATTTATTATACATAAGGTATATTATAAAAAGCACAATTTCATCAAAAAACGAAGTAAATGATAAGGTTCTCCTTTGAGCGATGATTTCATGTAAAATGGAATTCGTGCAACATGAAATAGGAAGCAATGATAAATGGTCCGTCGACAATATGACAAGATCGCGTTTATGTGATAAAAATTTGGATGCCTTGATATTTTTAATTACCCTGCCAGCATTTCAAAGTTCCATTTCATCCTCATCGCTACTACAGACTCGTAAGTGACACTGCAACAATCGCCAATTGTGATGGGGGAAGCGTATGAAGAAGTATGAAAATGTACATGAAAGTATTTTGCCATCACTATTGTTAGGTATATTTTCGTACACCTGCGATAATTTTATTCGTTTAAGGCCGGTACTCTGTTTGTTGGTGCGAAAAAAGTTCCACTCAATCATTGTTTCACATTGAAAAATGATAGTGTTGACAATATATTTTGAAGAAAAAAAAACAGCAATTTTGGAACTTTTTCGCGTTTATTTCATCGAAATGTATTGACAACATCGCAAAATGTCACGAAATGATTACATATACATAGGCAACTAGTGGCTCGACCCGCTTGTTCTGGGAAGCAGCGAATACCTAACTAATATAGCTACTAATTTATAAACACCCCTACTTACGCTCCGCATTACACCCCATGTGTTTTAGCGGAGAGTTTAACGAGAAACATGTCGCTGAATACATAACCAATAGACTATTCTCTGCATTATCGATAACCACCAATTTGGTAGCTGAAAATTCACACATAATTTGTACACACTTCTCTACCCACTGAAAAAGGAAGTGAAAAAATGCTAGCTAACATAAGCACTAATTTTTGCTAGAATGATTTTTATAGTTTTTTATTAAGCCAAATTTATATTTGGACTTTAACTAAATATGTTATTTAGTTTATAAGTAAATAGATTAAGTTATGACTTATACAACAACAAGGAAGTTATTTTAATATTTCAGTAGGTAAGACGCATTTACTTTCAAATTGGCACTTCTTTTGTCGCTGCATTGTTAAGGCGTTGTGTTGTTTATGGAGTTCCAATCCTGCCTTAGAAAGTTAAATAAACTGCACCTGAAATTGAGATCATAAATATGAAATAAATATGTTTGCTATTATAATAGAATTATTTACTAATTTTATTTACTTAATTTTTCTTTTCGTTATTGATACCTATGAGAACTCCGTGTCCGACCAAACCTTTGCACCCAGCAGAACAATACTAATACCAAATTATGAGAAGTGGAATTTTTGTGACGTCTTCTAGCGGGACTTTGCTTATTTCTTGCTTTCAAGTAAACAAACTTCACGCTCTTCGAATTTATATCATAATCTTTTTATGATTACGCGTACACTACCGAAACTCTATTGCCGAATCATAAGTGTGTGTTTTTTTTAGTTTTGCTAGAGGACCATCTTTGTTGCTCATCGCATAACCTTTTAGATAACAAAAATATAAATGGTCCCTGGATTATACCTTTTTGAATTTTCTCTCCCTCATTTTATTTTTCTGTGAGAAGAGCAAGCGATCTTCTTATCGATTTCATGCTCAAAGCTGGTAATGCCGCATATAATCTATCGATTATTTAAGCAGATTACTTTAATGGTGCTGAATGGATGTAATGGAAGGGAGTACATTATTAATACATACAGAAAACGGGTCTTTGTAGCTTTTTTGAACTCATTATTCTATACCATATTAACCTGCCTGAAACATTTGGGAGTGCTTATATTTAGGTAGGCGAAAATGCGACAATAGCTTATTTTGCGCGAACAAGCGGGTCGATTTACACACATAATCACGGCATACATAAATAATTAATTTGAAAAAAGAAGAAGCAGAAGTTATTTTACAAATAACTTTGGATTTAAAAATTCTAAATTTTTACAAATGCTTTAGCAATTTTATTTGTTTTGGACATAGCAATTAATTTTGTGATTCTCATTCATTGCTACGACCTGTACTATACATGTTGTTAGAAGTTCTAGATGCTTGGTTGGTTGAAGTCAAATTGCTGTACTTCCTTTTGTTTAACATTTTGTTTTGTGTTTGTTATCCCGATGCGCAGTTACAAATGAAACGATTGTAAATATAATTCACGCAAATTAACATTTATTTTGTTAACAATTTGTGATTAATTTCCATCGTTTCTATTAGCATTATTTATGTTCTACAAGCGGCTAGATGTGGTTGCTCAGTTTATTACGGAAAAATACAACTTCCATGAGTTATACTTTGTTTTTCCCTCATCGATCATTATTTACATTTTTAAATAATTAATCCGATTTGCAACTTTTGGCATTATAATTTCACCAAAATCAGTTTAATAAAATAAATTATTTCTTATTCTACATTGCAAATGGCGCCATTGTTATGAAAATACTGACTGAATCGATTTTACGTCAGTTTTTCAAGCTCGAAAAAAACAAAGTATCAGCAAAGTGGAAGAAATTTCGCATAGTTTTTTCTGCCATTTTTTTGGTTTTGTATGGAGTTTTCAACGTGAAAACCGAAGCAGAGTACCGCCTTTAAGTACTACCGCTGCCATACATTTTTTTTGAATTGAAGGCGCTTCTGAGAATCCCCACCACGTATCGTATATGACATCAAAAACTCGTCGGATAAGCCCCGTCACAAAAAAGTATCGCATGAGTGCAATTATTAGGTGCCTTTTTAATAAATTTAGAACGACGCCAATAGAGCCCTTGCCAAACAATCAGAAAAAGTGCATTTTAAGATATGTTAGTTGTAAAAGAATCATTGTGGTCAAAGTAAACACGATTGTTTAGATGTTTTTAATTTGATTAAACATTTATAAATTCTTATAAGTATAACATTTTCCGGTTTATCTCATCACATTAACAAAAACTTTTTTCAGTTAAATAAAAGAATGATGTTGATTTAAACCAGTAACAAGTACATGTTGCAGCGGCCTATAGTCGTTTGTTTTATTTCTCCGATGGAAGGCAGCGTGTCTGAAAATATCTGAAAAAAACAGATACTTTATTCCATTGGTTGGGAAAGTACTAAAATTGTTCAACCATAACCGCCGCAATTTCAAAGTTCCATGTTCATTCTCATGGCGGTACCACAGACTCGTAATGTCACACAACATCGCGAACTGTGATGGGGGAAGCAATATCAAAAAGTACTAAAAATGTACATGAAAAGTATTTTGCCCATCACTCAATAGTTAGAAGAGCCATTTTATTTTTGTTTGTGAACGCCAAGCGCAACCTAGCTTTTTTATAATTTTATTTAAATAAAGAAACGAAAATAAAGTTCCTGAAAACAATAGATATTAACGCTTAAAATTGTGAAAGGTTTAATATGGTGAAACTATTTTTCGACTTTCCCAAATAGAATAAAGTGATCGTTTTTTTCAAAATATTTTTCCAGGCACGCTGTCTCCCATCGAAAATAAACAACTGGCTGATAACCTTGCAATATGTGACTTGCTAGCTTAAAACTCAACATCATTCTTGTATTAATGCAAAAAATTATGTTAAATGTGATGAGATAAAGACCGAAATAATGTTATATTTAATAAAGAAATTATAAATGTTTAATCAAATCAATAAACGTTCCACATTGCAGTGAATCCACTTACACACAAAAAATTTTTTCTCTGATTCAATCACCAAATTAATTGATCCCAATTAATTATTTAATTGAATGTCTTCAATCAACGAAAATGATAGTATCAATCCAGTTTTAATTGGCATGAAAAAATTCTTTGATTAATAAAATTATTTGATTTTTTCAGCAAAATTCAATTAATTTTTTAATTGATTCAATTAAAAATTTAATTGATGTTGATTGCAAAACGCAATTAATTTATTAATTAAAAAAGGTAACTATTTTTAATTACTTAGTTAGATTGGCTTAGAGTTTTATTTGGATTTAAGCAAAATGATGTTTGAAATAGCATTTTTTTTAAATTAAAAAGTAAAAAAAACAATCAAGCAATTTTTTAACTGAATTAGTCTTTTTCCCGTAATTTGATTAAAAAGTTAATGTATCAAAATTAATTTTTTAATTAAACTTTTAAAAATTTCAATCATTGACTTAATTAAGCTTAATGTTTCTATCATGAAATTAAAAAGTTAATTGTATCAATTAATTATTAATTGAAAAATTTCAACTTCAATTAACTTTTAATTGGAAATATTTTGGTGATATTTTTTTTCCTGTGTAGAGAACGCTTTTGAAACCCTCATGAAATGTGCAAAGCCTAAAGCATTACGAGGTGGGATGATCCACCGCTGAGAAACTTTTTGGTTGGGTTCGTCGAAGCAGGAATCGAACCTGAACGACATTGCGTATGCAAGGCGGGCAATTGCAGCCACGGTGGCTCGGCGTGGTGCATTAGGTCACGACTTATTGGCGTGCGCGTCGACTGGCAAAACATGGCGGAACTAAAATCAGAGGCGTCGGTCTCGTTCATACTACATTTTGTAGCGAATAAGAGCATTTGTGTGAACGGCTCGGCATAAGCTGTTGATCCAATCGGACTGAAATGTCACAATTATTCATTCCTTGACATTAACTACACCAATATATCAACTCGTGGTGGATTCCTAAGCAGACGAGTGGCAGGAGCACTTGTGCGAGTTAATATTTTACATTACAAAAATCGCAACTTGGTAAGAATTTTCTATAAATGTCTCATCAGTTGTGACATAATCTGAAAAGACTTTTTGCATAAATTTCCGTTTGGTAATTATTTGCGAATGTGGGATTGTCTTAGAGCTTAATGAGCCTTTTGAAGTCCTCATAATTATGTAATTTTTTTCGCTACTCGCACAACAACCGATATCGAAAAGAAATATTTTTCCGTCCTTAATTTCAATGAATGCAATTTTTATAAATTTACGTAATTATGTTGTTGATTCATGATTTTATGTAATATATCGTTCTTTTTCAGCGCTCGCTGTTCAGGCAGCTGTGCAAAAGCGTTTGCAGGGAACTCAAAGCGGCCGACCACTGCCGGAACAACCACCACCACAAACAAAAACGTGCAAATTTTGGCCCTTTGGCGCGATCAGGACGAATTTTTACTAATTGTATGGACGCCACGATTGCGATTTAAAGGGAGCTTTGAAATCGGGGTGATTGGTATATAGAACCAAAGAAATTCGTCCTTAAAGGGTTCGGAATGCTTATTAAATGAAAATCAAAACGTCTGGAACTTCGTGGATCGTGGTGGTGCCGGTTTTTCCCTAGGTGGTATGAAAGGTCTTTCATTGAGCAAGCCAATCAAGAACGGTCGTCCCAAAATACTGTGGTTGTCAATGGCCGATTGATAGGTGATTTAATCTTTTTTTTTTTTTTTTTTTTACTTTTTTTTTTATACATATAGAAGTTTAAATTATACGGTTATTGGTAAACATTTTTTTATAGTGAACCTGGTAAGCTTGTAAAGATTCGTGAATATTATGCGCCACGATCCCAATAAACTAGTTGAAGGTTGCTTTGATTGCTGGACGAGCTAATGGTGGCCC
>PGFW01025481.1:0-10242 GCA_003123925.1 Haematobia irritans
ATATAAATCGGTTAAGTAAAATGCCTATCAAAGATAAAAAAGCGAATTATTTTATTTGTTTATATAAAAAAAATTTAAATTTCTTTACAAGATCCAGAAAATCAATAAATTATAAATAAATAAAATTAACTTTAATTGAAATCGTAAAAAAATCGTAAATCGATTTGCAATTCCTATGGAATCCAACTCGAATGGTCTCCGGAACAACAACTGATTTTGGACGACCATCACGAAATTTGTCTTCGAGTGAACTAACATACGACCTCGGTTGAATTCGCCATACCATTGATAAACACTGGTCCTTGACAGAGCTTCATAGCCAAAAATTGAATTAAGTTATTAATCCACGTCGAAATTTGTAACAAATAATCGCACGAAAATATTCACGATTTAGTTCCATTTATTAGCACTCTAGTTGAAATGAGAGTTCCTTTTTTTGATTTGCATATTCGGCCAAGGTATAGCTTTCAACTTTTCGGGCAAATCGCAAGGATGCGCCGGGGATACAATACTATGATTCGAACATTTTTGTGGGGGCTTAAACTATCTTACAACTTCAAATTTCAGACAAATTGGAAAAAATTGCAGTTCTAAGAATCCTAAGACTTTCAAATCGAGAGATAGGGGGCATATATTAAAACATGGAGGATTACTCACCATATTCGGATCTATAGTGGCTCCAAAAGTTACCTCTTTAGGTTTCCAATTTCATGCAATTGCGCGTATTTAGAAGCTCAAGAAATCAACGGTAATAGGTCCAAATGGGCAATCTCAACGGCAAATAAAATTTTGGAATCGTATCTATAGCATAACATTTTGACAAAATTGCAGATGAATGTCTTTTGTGCCATACGTAGCTTCAGATCGATCGCATTTGTAGTAAGCGCATTGTTTTAGGATAAAATTTTGGGTGAAAATTCTATAGGAAAAAGTTTTTAGCACAATTTCTATAGAAAAAATATTTTTTTAGCAAAATTTCTATAGAAATAAAATTTTTAGCAAAATTTTTTGCCTGTAGAAATAAAATTTTTTGCCAACATTTTTCTATACGCAATTAAATTTTTGGCAAAATATTCTATTAGAAATAATTTTTTGGAAACTTTTTGGCAAATATAATAAACTATTTTTTTGGCAGAAATAACAGTTTTTTGGCAAATTTTCTATAGAAATACATTTTTGGCGGCAAATTTTATCTAGAATAAAAATTTTTTTGAATTTTTATATATAATGGAAAATTTTATTTTTCGTAGAAAATTTTATACAGAATTAAATTTTAGAAATTTTTCGATTAGAAATAACATTTGGCATGAATTTCTTCAGAAATTAAAGTTTGGAAAGTTTTTCTATAGAAATAAATTTTGCAAATTTTCTTAGAAAAAAAAAATTTTAACATTTTTAGAAAATTCGTTATAGCAATAAAATTTGAAACAATTTCTGATAGAAATAAAATTTATGACAAAATTTTCTATAGGAAAATTAGCAAATTTTCTGATAGCATTAAATTTTTTTGGCAAAATTTTGTATGAATAATTTTGGAACTTTTCTGTGTGTTTTGGCCAAAATAAATAAATAATTTTTTTTGGCAGAATAAAAGATTTTGACAAACTTTTCTATAGAAGATAAAAATTTTTTGGCCAAAATTTCTATAGACCATTTAAAACTTTGGCAAAATTTTATATATAAATAAAATTAGTTTCCGTAGAAAATTTTTTATGTAGAAATAAAATTTTAGAATTTTCGATAGAAATTAAAATTTTGCCATATTTTTCTACAGGAATAAAGTTTTCTTTCGAAATACAATTTTGGCAAATCCTTTTATATAGATAGATAAAATTTTTAGTAAATTTGTTATTAGAAAAAATTGTAGAAAAAATTTTTATTATAGAAATAAAATTTTTGGAAAATTTTCGATAGAAATAAAATTTTGGCATAATTTTCTCAGAAATCAAAGTTCTTGGGACAAGTTTTCTATAGAATTTAAAATTTTAGCAAAATTATTTCTATGAATAAAATTTGGAAATTTTTTTTGGAAATATTTTAAATAATAATTTTTTGGGCAAAATAAAGTTTAGCAAACTTTTCTGATAGAAATAAAAATTTTTGGCAAACTTTTCGTATAGAATAAAACTTTTGGCAAGATATATAGTAATAAAATTTGTAGAAAATTTAATATAGAAATAAAATTGGTAGAAAACTTTACTATAGAAATCAATTTTTTAAAAATTTTCGATTAGAATCAAAATTTTGGCATTTAATTTCTCTACAGAAATAATGTTTGGCAACTTTTCTATAGAAAGAAATTTTGGCAAGAATGTTTGCTATAGAAATAAAATTTTTTACGAAAAATTTCTATAGCAACAAAATTTTAACAAATTTCTCTTAGAAATAAAATTTGGCAAAAATTTTATTAGAAATTAAATTTTGGAAACTTATTTTTGGGAAATATAAATATTTTTTTTTTTTTGCAGAAATAAAGTTTTGGCAAAATTTTCTATAGAATAAATTTTGGCAACATTTGCTATAGAACATAAAAATTGCAACTATTTTTATGAAATAACAATTTTGGCAAAATTTTAATCTATAGAAAAAAATTTTGTCAAAATTTTTTTAAAATAAAATTTTGTCCAAATCTTATTCGTACTAGAAGATAAAATTTTGGTTTATATAAAAATTTTACTAGAAAAAGTTATTGAACTTTTATGAGAAATAAGATGTTCTTTGACAAGCATTTTTATACTAAAATTTTTTAGCAAATTTTTATAGCAAAACATTTTGCAAAATTTTTCTATAGAAATAAATTTTGGGAAAAATTTGTATTGAATAAATTTTGGACAACATTTTCTATAGAAATAAAATTTTGGCAAAACTTCTTATAAACATAAAATTTGACAAAATTGTCTATATTTTTTCTATAATATATGTAGTCCCTTTTGGGTGCAAGATAATCTTTTAGTAATAAATAATTCAGAGGTGGGATTAACGAGGATCTTCACTTCAGTTGAATTAAAAGACATTTTTCCCATACTACACAAAAACTTTGATCGAAAGCTTCAAAATAAGACTATTTTTTTGTAAATGTTGCTACATTTGGTAAAATTTTTTGTTAGACATTTATGGCACGAGTAGCACGTCCGTTGCCCGCGGCGGAGTCACGCAACAAATTATGCAAACGATAATCATTTAGTAGTAGATTGACATGACCTGTGAAATAACGAGTGCTGTAGAGGAACCTAGCATTAGATTTTAATATGATTAGTTATATATGATCTAACTCTGCTAACTCTGTCTAACAATTGAAGATTTTTTTATGCTAACTTGAAAATAATTGGATATTTTTCTATTTTACATTAAATGAAATATAATCCTCAGTAATAATATAATTTCCAAAATAAATTTCTAAATACAAATTCGTCTATCTATTTCCATTTTACTTTAAAAAAAAATCTGTTAAACAATAGCAGAAGTATATCTAGAAGATAATTCAGTAGTGGTGCATGCCTCACGCTTCAAAGAGAGAATCGGTGGATAAAAAATGAAGCAATGTCGTTGTGTGAGCGTGTATGCAGCTGGCTTCAAGCAGTGGGTGGTTCATCTTCACCATTATCGACCAGAGTCAGTCATCGGGACATAAATCCGATATAATCGGATAGGGTGAAAAAGAGAAAAACGGGAAAGAGAACGAAGAAAAGGGATACTAGTTAAGAGGATGGTGATAACCAGGATTTCCACTACAATGGCATTAATTTATGTATTGTGCTTTTTGTTTTTCAACATATTTATAGAAGCAATCAAAGTCTTTGATGGTAAAATTCATTTCGACGTCAGCTTATATCGTGTAATAACTGTACCTCGTACTTATTACATTTGCGACAATTGTTAACAACCATTGGCGAGCATTTATATATTCACGTACCCAGTGTAAGTATTACTTTAATTGTCAATACAATGGAATTTCTAGCTTAACTCAAGAGAGATCTTACAATGTAAACAGCTCGTTTTTGAAAAAAAAATAATGTTTTATTTTCTTATTTCATTTAATTAATTCATGATTTGAATATGGTGGAGTGTCATAATTAATGTGTATATAAGAACTGTTCTAGCAAATATCTATTTCGATTTATAAGCAATTTTTTGGTCTACTAACAGAGTATTGATTACCCTACCGAATATTTACACCAAAATTTCTCTTATTAAAATTTTAATTGAATTTCAAAAAAATATTCAAGTCAAATTTAATTGATTCAACCAATTTTTTAATTAAAACAAAAATCTGTTACAAAAATTAATAGTATAATTTAATTTGTTAATTCAAATCAATTAATTTTTTTTAATTGACTTTCGGTGATTGCATACTGTCATTTCTGTTGTCTGTGACAGACATATCAATTAAAAATACTTGAATCAATAAATTTCCTGTTGGATATTAAAAAAAATATTTTTTTGTGTGTATGATTGATAATGAAGACCTAAACGCAGAAACAAACTTTGTCACCCATCTTTTTTTATATGCCCATTTAATCAGTTTATTTGGGAGCGCAAATTCAAAATTCGGGATAATTTTTTTTGAAAAGGAGTTTTTTATTTTTTTTTCTTTAAATTAATTTTTGATTTGATATGTCACTGAAAAAAATCATTTACGTTTTTTAAAGATTCGCAACCTAAATTTAGGGATTGCGTTTATGTTACACACTATTAAGCAAATTTTTTCTTGAAATTTTAATTAAAAGAAGTTATAATTTTGCTCAAATTATTTATAACCTGCGCACACTGTGGGAACAGGACTATTATAAGTTAGTGCATATGTTTGCAACACCCAGAAGGAGACGAAGATAGACACCATGGTGTATTTTGGCAAAAATGCTCGCAGTTTAAGTCCAATCGCTCAAATTTGGCACAAGTTATGTGGTTTTTGCTCACAGAATTAGAACCTATTGATTTCGGAAGAAATCGGTTCAGATTTAAGAATACCTTCCGGCATCACTATATTTTCGCCCGATTATGGATTATTATGTCCCCAGGCCAGGAGTCACTTTACCTTAATTTGCTTAAACTTTTGCACAAGAAGAAACCAATACTACTATAGTCAAGTGAGCCAACATTTTTGAAATTCGTTCATGATTGATATATTATCTTTCGCCCGTATGGACTAATACAGGTCCCAGAAGCGCAGAGTTTTTACCCAATTTATGTTGAAATTTTGCACTACGGGAGTACACATTAGTAGTGTCTTTCAAGGTTTGCGAAACTTTTATTGATAATCAGTTACTTTAGATAATCCACCACTATATGTTTCGCCGATTTACCTTATATGACCACAGTGTACAATCTTTTACTCCAGATTTAACTTGAAATTTTGCACAGGGGTAGAATTAGCATTGTAGCTATGACGTGCCAAGATTTGGTTGAATCGCTCAGATTTAGATACTTGTCCCATATATAGCTTTGCCCGATTTACATTCATATGACCACAGATGGCCAAATTTTTAATTTCGATTTAGGGTTAATTTTGCACAGGGAGTAGAATTAGCAGTTGAGCTATGCGTGCCAAATTTGGCTTGAATTCGGTTCAGATTAGATATAGCTCCCATACATTATGCTTTTTCTGATTTCGCGACAAAAATTGTGCAAAATACAACATTCCTTTTAAATCGCACTGGCTTAGTTCGAAAAGTTGTAAAAAATTTACTCTAATTTCTTAAACTTCTAAACAAATATTTATCGGAGCGATAAATCATAAATACAACTTTTGCGAGTTTCTTGAAATTGCGTTCAGATTTAAATGTTTCCCCATATTTTTTTTTACTAAAATTGTGTTCACCCGTAGTAAATTGTTTCCACCTAGATATCTGTATTACGAAAATTTAGACACAAAGTGGTGCAGGGTATTCAATATAGGTCGGCCTCGCCACTTTTTTAGGCTTTTTCCTTACTGTTTTTGTCAAAATTCGTTTTGATGTATTCGCGGAGTCCCTTCAGAGCGATACAACGATTACAACGACCTTCCAATTTTGTTGATCTTTTGGTGGGTTTTGCCTCAAATGCTTCAGTTTTCGGCGTTCACTCTTCTTGCAGCCAAATTTTTTCCCTGCAAGCATCTTTTGAGGTCTACGAGACAAGAAAAGTCCGGCTGGCCAGATCTGGAGAATACGGTGGGTGGGGAAGCCAATCGAAGCATAATTCATGAATTTTTGTCATCGTTCTTCAATGACTTGTGGACGCGTGCGTTGTCTTGGTGGACACAACCATTTTTCTTCTTCATATTGGCAGTTTTGCGGCGGAGTTCGGACCTTCAAACGCTCAATAACGCCATTATAGTCACTGTTGATGGTTTTTCCCCTGTCTCAAGATAATCGTCTAAAAATTATTCCATTGCGCACCAAAAAACAGAGTCCATTGCTTTGCTAGCGGACTTTTGTGTCTTTCACGCTCGGATACGGTTCACGGTCGCTTCACTCAGTCGACTGTCGATTGGAATAAGGCTGTGTTTGATGTAGCCATGTTCATCCATTGTACATATCGGAGGCGGAAAAAACGGGGTGTATTCGAGATTAACAGCTTGAAACACGCTCAGAATTCATCAACACCGTTGTTTGTCTTTGGTCAAAATGTGAGCTCGCGCGGCCCCATTTTTGCGACGAGCTTCGGCATTATTCAAATATGTTGATGAGAGGCGTATGACCAACGTTCCTTTGAGTAATTCTTTTAGCCTCTGCTTATTCGTTCACTTCATTTTTACTGGTCAGTTCAAAATATTTTGTGGATTTTTTTATTTTTTTCGTCCGGTACACCCTTCGGGCGTCCCTGCGTTGCGACCGTGCCGTCCGTGCTCATTTCGCCACGTTGATTTTGCATACCAATCGAATTATTTGGTTTGATTTCCAAGTTTTTGCTTCCACCGTATTTTTTCCCTTCAGAAACATATTTTATCAAAACAGAAATCCTTTTTTCCATTTTTTTTTCACATTAACAAGAGTTGCTTCACAAACGACGGCTCTATCTCACAAACTGAATTGGATTACAGACGGTTAAATTTGGACACGAATCATTTGGGATACTTATAAAAATAATATGCATTAATAACTTAGCAACGCCATCTATGTGCTAGGCCGAGGGATTATCAGCCAACCTGTTAATCTTTTTAGACAGAAATTTATTTATATAGGAAATTTTGCCAAATTTTTTATTTTTCTATAGACAATTGTTGCACAAACGTTTTTGATGTTTAATAGGGGAATTTTGTCTGAAATTCGTGAATTGTCTTAGGACAAGTTTTTGCAGAAAAGTTTTATTTCTGAGTGAAAGGAATTTGTCAAATTTTTATTCTAGAGATAATATTGTCACATTCTTTTCTATAGAAAATTTTGTCAAACTTTTATTCTCAATCAAAATCTACCCATTGCGAAAACAACTAAAGGAAGAAAGGGTAACAGATTTCTGGGGCTGGAATCTCTACAACTTTTGCAAGCGTGTTTATCATCCAATGTTACTCCTTGAATATTAAAAGTCTTTTCTTTTCTAAAAAACCGTTCTATAGAGCATTTTCTCAAAATTTTATTTTATATACGAAAATATTTAGTCAGAAGTTAAAATTTTTTGCAAAATGTCTACCAAAACGTAAGAATTCCTACCAATCTAAAAAAACATCCGGAAAATCTACAATTTCTGGTAAAATTCTACCAACTTAGGGACAACATGGTCTACCCCACCAATTCTTACTAGTTGAAGTATTTTAAACGAAATTTTGGCGTATAAATACAAGGTTGACCGAATTCTCCATTTTCATATCCTCCAGCATTTGGAAGACTCGATCACCAGTCTCTGGTGTTGTGTTCGAAATTGATCTTACTGCCGCTTCCTTGGATTTGACAAAATTTATAATTTTTAAAATTTATTTTATTGACATTTCTACAGCAGAGGCCTCTTTCTTTATTAAAACAAGTAATACGGCGTAAGGTTCGGCCAGGTCGAATCTTATGTACCCTCCACATGGATTGCGAGAACTTCTACGAAAGACGTGTCATCCACAATCGAATTTACTTGGGTATGGGTATCTTAAATCGTGTTTCTAAATTTTGGATTAGTCCATAATGTGGGTTATATATTGACAAAAAAGGTATGTCTAGGTAAGTCTACAATAATTACGATCGATTATGGACTGTTTTGACAGACTAGCATAGGAGCCAGATTGAATTATTGGGGCGCTTATATGGGGGCTATAATACAATTATTATTATAGACTAATTTTTGTGTGATTGGGGTATCGATTATTCTGAGGGCATATACATAACTATACACCGAAAACTGACCTGTTTCAGCTATTTGCTAGACGGCCATACTAGCACGAATGTACCAAATTCAACTTGACTCGGATGAACATTTGCTCTCCAAGACTCAAAACCAAATCTCGGGGATCGGTTGATTATATGGCTATATATGGATTATTGGACTGATTATTGAACAATTCCTGCATGGTTGTTGGATACCATTATACAACATCACGTTGCAAATTTCAACCGGACTCGGATGAATTTTGCTCCTCAAGAGGCTCCGGAGAATCAAAAATCTGGCGATCGGTTATATATGGGGCGTTAGTATATTTATCAATTATTTGGACCATTTTTGCTGGTTTGTTAAGACGCCACATTCGTTACCGACCATTGTTCCAAATTCTCCCTGTCTAAATTCCGGATGCGGAATATTTGCTCTCCTAAGGAGGCTCCGAGGACAAATCTCGGATCGACTTTCTATATGGGGACTAATATATATTATTGGACCGATGTGGACCATTTTTGCATGGTCTTTAGAGACCAATACTACACACTGTATCCAATTTCAATCCGGATCGAGACGAAATTTTGCGCTCTCTTAGAGGCTCGCGAGGCAAATCTGGCGATCGGTTATATGGGGGTATTATGTAATTATGGACGATATGGAAATTTGCATGTTTTAAGAAATAACTCAACACCAGTGTACAAATTTACAACCGGATCGATGATAATTTGCTATCTTCTTAGGCATCCGGCAAGGTCCAAAATCTTGGGGGTCGTTTTAATATGAGGGGTATATAATTATGGGCCGATTGGACCAATTTTTGCATGGTCATTTAGAGAACATATCAAACACCATGTACCAATTTCAGCCGATCGGATGAAATTTGCTTCTCTTAGAGGCTCCGCAAGCCAAATTGGGGACCCGTTTATATTGGGGGCTAGTACGTAAAATAGTGGACCGATATGGCCCATTTGCAATACCATCCGACCTACATCAATAACAACTACTTGTGCCAAGTTTCAAGTCGATAGCTTGTTTCGTTCGGAAGTTAGCGTGATTTCAAACAGACGGACGGACATGCTCAGATCGACTCAGAATTTCACCACGACCCAGAATATGTATACTTTATGGGGTCTTAGAGCAATATTTTCGATTTGTTACAAACGGAATGACAAAGTTAATATACCCCCATCCTATTTGGTGGAGGGTATAAAAAAAAACTTGTCAAAAATGTATTGGATTTTTGTGAGGAATCTAAAATTAAATTGGGATTTTTGGCGGAGAAATATCATTAATTTGGGGACAAGAGCCGAAAAAATACTGGCAACACAGTAACTGATTGTTCAATAAACCGGCGTTTCATCCATTAACCGAAAAGCAATTTTCGCTATACCTGTTCGGTTTGTATAAGTGAATTACTGTTAACGGTCATATGCTTTGGACTACATCTCTACATCCACTTGTAGCCACTACTTTTTCTCATTTTTCTGGGTAAAATCCGGATACCGTGACGAAAAAACGACTCGTCTTCTTTGATTTAATCCGCGAATTGTTGCAATTTTTGACTTCGTCATAAGAACGAGAATGCCTTACCTCATTTATCGGAATAAGTAGTGGGTCATTTATCGGAAGGAACATTGTCTGCACTATACGGCGGGTGAGATAGGACTCCCCAGTATAGTTGTTTCCGAAATAAGGTTTTTTTACGACTTTTCTGTGCGTTGTCTTTCCAATATATATTTGTCGTTGATCTGGTCACATCTTCGATTCAACAAGTGTCAATTGAGCTCGTTTCAAAATCTGGTGATCTTTTACCCGGTTGCAGCCAGTTGATAGTACGAGAGTTGTCTTTCATATTTTCCGGGATTGAGGCAATCCTTAGGTTAGCAATATGCCAACAATGCTGGCAGCTCCCTATTGTAATGCTTGACAATTTGAGTTACACGTACTATAAAAGTTTGATATACGAGC
>PGFW01025486.1:7146-17984 GCA_003123925.1 Haematobia irritans
AGGAAATTCGTTAGAAACACAAAGTTCCGGGTATAAAATAAGGTTACGATGGAAAGAAGAAGCGTATAACAATCCTAATACTGGCTTATGTGTATGTCAGACGACATGACACAGAGTAACCTGAATCGTCTTATCAAACTAAGCTAACCAACTGCTATTTAGTCCATCTTATAAATTAAGATAATAATACAGAATTGACGAAAATTATTGTGTCGTTTTGTGGGAGAATCTGGGTCATTGTGTAGAGGTAAGTATATTTCAATCCCCCAAACATTCACAACCTCTGGCCTGAGTCCACTTGTACGTAATCCCTAGATCTCTACATGTTGTTCTGCAAAGTCAGCAAAAATTCGCCGGCCACAGAGGTGTTATAACATCGCCCAGGTTAGGTTAGGTTGGGTATAGTGGCAGGACACTATTTTAAGGTTCACTTACGGTATGGTCACACTGGGCAAATATTTGACAGAATTCAAATTTGAATTCGACACCATAGTCAAACCAACTAACATTTTTAGCTCATATTGGATATATTGCATCAAAATTTTTTCAAAAGCTGTATCCAGATATTTCGCAAGTGGTCCAGGAAAAAAGTTTGACACTCATTTTGGGCAAATCTTTGCCCATGTCCTTAGACTTTTCAGTCCATTGTGATACCAAAGTGGTGAACTTTTCTCTTGTCACTCAGTGCTGCCCGATTCCATTTTTAGCTGAATGACAAGGGATTTTTTCATATAGCCGAATCCGAATGGTGTTTCACATTATGGTGAAATCACCGAGAGAAGCATTGAAATCCTCAGAGCGCGCCAGGGGGATCTTCCATATTGTGCTATTGATCCCGTAAATTAACAAAGAAAGCAGAGGAAAAAACGTCGAGATGAAGTTATCTGTGGCCACCCTGCGCCTTCCTTAGCCAACTACATCTGCCTCTTCAATTGCCAGTCTTATGGGCCATAAATGCTCCAGGTACCCCAGCAGCAGAGTTACTGCATTTTTTCGAGCCGGTCAGTATAGATGTTTGAGATCACCAAAGTGTATCTATTTTCGTCCCAGTCCTTTATGCTCGGATAATTGAGTCAGAGGTTACTCTGCATATGATAGTGCTGCGCTCGTCCATATAGTCAGGGTTACTCGATATGTCCGTCCGGCATAGACTATTCAGTTTCACGTGTCTCTGCAGCCCGTGTTTCGGTAATGAGTCCAGTACGCCTTAAGTCATGGATCAGTCATGACCCCGCGTGCTCCTAATCATGAAGGTCCGCATGTGGACATATCCCCATCAAATATCTCCAGTGGCGGCGGTAGCCGTTGTCCTCATAGCCCGGGCCGATGTAGATAAAGGCCGTTCTATGTTATTCTGCCCAATCTCGAAGTATACTGATTGTGGTGGTTTGTGATGGGCTACCAGACGTGACATCGATACACAGCTAACTGGTCTTATCACAGCTCGTATAAAGCCAGTTGAAAAAGGGATGGTTTCATTCCCCAACGTTCTCCAACTCAGCCTCTGGACACGCATAATGCCGCATAGGTCTTCCTCACGATCGCGCCATATTCTCGAGCCCAATTCAATTTAGGTCCAGAAACAATCCCCAGGTAACCGTGGCCGATTTGAGAGTGCATAATATATACACAAATTTGTAATAAATTTAATTATATTTAATATTTTATGTTATTGTTCCCTTTCAAATTTAACAAAAATTTTTTGAAAAAATTTTTTTTTACTCAAACACAGCGTGGAAAAGTGTTGCGGAGATTTTTGGGGTATGAATACTTTCAAAATTGCAGATAACTGAAGCCGAAAGCGGTCTTTCTCTAAACGCAGAATTTTGGTGAATGGTTCTCTGAAACTTTTTATTTCCCTTCTCTCCGAAGAAGGTCTAGTCTGAGACCATCGTTTTTAGGCGACATTCCTATTCTGTTATGTTAAAGTGCAGTTTACGTCAGCACTTCGCAATGTTACAATCTGTGGGAAATGGGTTTTTGGGAAAAGTTGGCCGAAGACCATCTTTTTTATATCCTTCTCACGACAACTGTGGTACAGGGTATAAATAGAGTTGTGAGCATTTATATGTAACACCATGAAGGACCAGTGCCTAAGACCCATGGTTTGTAATACCCACCATTGCTTAAGAATTAAATTAAATTGGGGTAAATCTCGATGTCCCCGCTTCAATTGACGGTATTGGAAGATCAACATTGAAGCATTTAGTTCGTGAGTACCGCTGCACGAAATGTTGCCAAAGAGTAATGTCAAAAATTGGACTAACGCGGATGGACCCATTTGAGGATCAGTCCTTGGTCAATATCGGATGAATCAATATCGATTAAAAAAGAAGAATTTAAAACATTTTTCCACAGTATTATTTTTTTTGAAAATTTTTTCTTATAGCTCTTAAAAAATCATAAAAAATTTAAGCGATTTATTTACTTTTTATTTTTATTCATGCAATTTTGTTAGTTTTCTGAGTAGGCGCTTTTTTGTATCGAGATCTTTAAATAGAAATTGAAGATTTTCATTGGGTGAGCGCTTGCTCTTAATGAGAGCTCGAAAATACTGTTTATAGCCACATACCTAAGTAAGGGAGCCACCGTGGTGGCAATGGTATAGCATGCGCCGCGCTTGCGCAATACACAAGGATCCGTAGGTTCGATTCCTGCTTGACCGAACAGCCAGAAAAGTTTTTCGCGGAGGATTATCCCACCTCAGATAATGCTGGTGAACATTCTGAGGTTCAAAGCTTCTCTAATGGTTTCACTAGAATGTGGAATCGTTTCCGTTGGATCTCGGCTTAAAAAAGGAGTCCGCTTGATCATTGACTTAAACAAGGAATCGGGCAGCACTTCGTGATAAGAAGAAGTTTCACCAAACTGCTGGTATCACAATGGACTGAATAGTCTAAGTGAGCCTGATACATCGGGCTGCCACCATAACCTAACCTAACCTAGGCCACATTACCTTACTAAAACCAACAGAGAATAGACCGGTACACCGATACCATCCGGTGTACTAGTTTTTACTCATATTTTCAGTTGAAAAAGTACATACACTAAAATAGTACCCCTATAAAAAATCTAATCTTTTATCATTACAGGATAGAAGGTCAAATATGATTGAACTATGGCGAAGACGCTTGGTCTCTTCGGATGGTTGTGAGCAACCAAGTTGATATGGGACGAAAAGAAACGTATGAACTGCAGAAATTTTGATGTCGATGAACAGAGAAGAATTGCGGCCCATTGATTGATATCATAACGCTACCTTGGGAAACACATGGTAAGACATACGGAACTTAAAGACGATGAATATCTGTAGATGGTGCCTGGACCCGGAAGCTTTACGGAGTGATCGTACCAGCTTCCTGTGGCCAGTGTCCAGCTTTATGCGTTTGCGCCGGGGGGAGAAGAAACAAGATAACTGGACTCCTTTTTCTTGTCTGGCTCTGAGCCGAATCTGCCGGGAGTGGCAGTTTTTAAGGAACATACTTGCATTCATCACGGGCCTCTGGTTTGGTTGTTTGAGATTTCTTTTAAAGAAAACGAGGCAGGTGGAAGTTTCTGCGAAAAGTGGACGCCCATCGGAAGGAAGAAGATGGAATGATCACATCGAGGAATCAAATGACGCTAATAACTGGTCTAAGTGGAGACATCAAATTCAACACAAATTGATGTCATCCCTCTACAACCTAAACCTAAACCCTAACTTAAAAATACTCAACGTGGTACTCCAGGCGTTCTCGTCTCTATTTATGTGAGTCCAACTGTTATTAGCCGGTGTTGAGGCATTTGTATGAACAGCGTCATGGTTGTGGTAGTCAAAAAAAAGAAAACACCCAGAAAGCCACAGTGGCAGCTGTTACTGTTACTCCTACAGTGTTGTTCTCTTGTACTAATGGTAATACACCAGATAGTGTTTACGGTGCTTTACTCCAATACCAACCTAGGATTTTTGGCAAGTAATCACGATGACAAAAACAAAAATTACAAGCGGTTGCACCCATAAGAAAAAATTACTTTTCTCGCTTAACGAAACTGTTTCTTTTAATTTAAAGTATTTTCGATTTAAGAGAATAAAAAAACTCAAATTTAGGAACGAATATAGCAACGAACTGTCTCTTAATTTGCTGTTAAACGAACATTTGTTTTGTGCTAAAAAATTCTCTACGTACTCTTTATATAAAATTGTTCTGTTGGAAAAAATCCTCTCTCTAGAAGATTACAATATTTGTTGCGCATTGTATTTCGCGTGAACGGCATCTACTGGATCTGAATTCTGAGGTTGCTGTTCTAAAGAAAACTTATGGCCTGCACATATACAGAATATGTCCTTTCGAATTTAAGATATAAGTCGGCTTTAAAAAAAATTTAATTGAAGCTGGAATGCCAATTATACTCTTTATGTGGATATAATGAATGTCTTTTTTCAATTCTATGAAAATTTTAAATATTCTAACCTCCTGATTTTTATTTTGTCTGTTTTCTTTCCAAAAAAAAAACTTAGTTATTCCTCTTTAATTTTTCCATGTAAAATAATGAATTTATCCAATATATTCCTTGGGACTTTATAACTTTTATAACACTGCCCGTATTATCTTTAGCCATACTAATCATTTCCATTTGTCTCGTCTTATTATTTGGGTTTTGTAAATATTGTTGTTGATGTTTCTGCGCTGCTTTTCTTGAAATGCATCTGTTTTCAACAGTTAGTTTGCGTTATATAGGTTTGTCATGGCTTGCTTTTGAAATATCAACAACGAAATTCAATTTTTTATCTAATCTTAATCAGCAAGCAGTAACAAACTCAACTAAATATTGAACAACGTCACTGGCCTGTCCTTGGCTGGTTGGGACATTGTAGAGCGCAAGCAGACCCCGCGGTTATGAAATGCTCTAGATCTCGTAGAACCCCCACACTTACATATGCACTAACAGGCTAAACAACTAGCAACGATAGGGAATGTCAGGAAACGAATCGCCCATAGAAATGAAAAGCAAAATTATCAGCTAACTAACATTGAAAAGAAACATCTCTGTTTATAGTCAGTTCTTAGAGAAAAAAACAAAAACAAATACAAGAAGACACCCTCTAATGAATGAACATGTTTAGAACACACCTCCCGTGATACCATTATAACACGAGTTAGTAATGAATGAGAGCGGATGGGAGAGACCGAACAAGCAAAGAAAAAAAAAACTTTTACAGCATGTCAATGTTAAATTTTATTTCCTAGTTGCAAGGACAGATCAACCAGTGTATAGTCTCGCTACATCAAGAAAAAACATTAAACAACAATTTCAATTAGATTCAACTGATAGAAGACATTATGTGCATGAGGAGGAGAAGGAGCAGGTTGTAAGCAATCACCTCATGATTCTCTCGCTCGTCTTCCGTTTTGCCTTTGTGGGCAAATGTGTGGGTGATAATAATGATACTGATGAATGATGCTTGATGATAAAGAGAGTACGGGAGAGCCTAACTTTATTACCACACAAAAGGTTTTCAGACAGCAATATGCCGTGCTCCTGGCAATGGAGGCCGTTCATATCAATCAACAGTTTGACTGTTGTTAGTATGTAGTGTTTGTTTCAGTTTGCTCGTTTCGTTGTCATAGTCTCTTGGTTAAATCTCAAAGCAAAAGAATTTTCTTTTCATGTATAAGGGCGGTTTAAGAAGTACTAAACCTACTTACATGAAGAGTGAAAGGATTGTCTTCTTGCGTCGGGGGAATCATGAATCATGAAATCTCTTAGTTTTTACTGATGATCTTAAAGAACAACAAAAGAACTGGCAAGAAACTCTGCACCCGTATTGTGTTTGTTTCTGCGTATCCGCTTATCTTGCCATAGTCATAGCAAATTTGTTTTATTCAAATGTCTGTATTTTTCATGCCACTGGCATATGCTAAGACAAAGACGGCAAGGGGCGAGACGAATTGAAGAGGTTAAATGATAGACATATAAACCCACTACTCGACATATTTTGGCGACATTTCTTTATATAAACATATGAAGGGCATTGCGATAATAATTATGGCAACTCTGGCAATGCTTTGGCGAGCTTAGAAAAAGAGGCGATTGCAAGAAAGGGTGATGAAATGTGAGTAAAATTTTAATAAAATTGTTATACACAAAAAGGTGTCATAATTTTCTAAGAACGTCGGTAGCGTTGGGCTGTCGCCTGAGATATTTAAGTATTTGAAAGAATAGATGCTATAACGATAGCTTCGAAGCTGGGTGAGAGGTTGCAGGACTCCGAGTATATTTGGAGACCCAGATCGTGATCGCCTATTGGCGATAGCGGACCATCAGCTCAATCCTGAAAACAGGAAGTGAGTGGCGATGAAAACGACAATGTGTTAATTTGGCTCTGGAAATAACATGGGGCCCAACACAACGTGGAATAAGTTTCAACACAAGATTGTCGGATTTCATAGTAAAATCAGAGCAAGTTACGGATCGATGCGCGGAACCGTAATTAGAATGTCAGAAGTAGGATCAATGAAAACAACTCGGATATTGAATAGGATCCACGTTATATTAGATGCGCCGGAATAAGAGGAAACGTAAGAGGGGAAATGAATTGGTTTATGAATAGCTAGGTCACATAGGAAATGTGAAGCTTAGGGAAATGCAAAGTGCATAGAGGCAAGCCCCTCGTATGGAACTGAATGGGCACGGAGATACGCTAAAGCAATGTAACCCAGATCAGAAAGAAAGTCTATAGAACTTCTCAGGAGAGCAGAACGTCAATCAGACAGAGGCTGTGGGAATAATGACCGGGCAGCCTAAGAATTGAAAGAAATGGTGTGCGAATGGAAGCAGCAGAAGATGGCTACATGTAGGCCATGTTTTAAGAATGATGAGACCTTTGGATTATATATTTAAGACGCAAATTGGTAATTCCATTATGTTTACTTGCGCAGGCTTACCTTTCTAGGTCTCTCTTCTAAAACACATATAATTTTTTATGGGCTATTTCTTAACATTAATATATGTTGCATCCAAGACATATTATATTACAAACATTTATGTCCCAAACAATAATATGTTTTAACATATTAACATATATGTCCCAAACATGTTAGTGCTAGTTTATGAACATTATATGCTCTGCAGCTCTAAAAATATTTGTGTTAAAAATTTGGTTCCAAACATATAATTTTTATAGACCAAACATATGAAACAGTCCTTTTTTGTGCGGAGTAGTTCTGCAGAAGTCAGCAAAAATTCCGCCAGCCACAGAGGTGTTATAAAACATCGCCGCAAGGTAAGGTTAGGTTATGGTTGGGTATAGTGGCAGGACACTATTTATGACAGAACTCAAATTAACAATTCGACACCATCCAGCAAAAACTCCTATTACCAGGTATGAGTACAACCCAGCAAAAACTCCTATTACCAGGTATGAGTACAAGTATACCTGCGCCAAATTGGTAACAACTTCCTCGTACACATATCAGTAGTAATGACTTTTTAGCACGGGCATGACATTGGAGGAAAGTACTTCCGTTCCAAGCTACAAGCAGTCGAAAAAATTAAGTACTGTTCTCGCGCAAGCAATACTAGCTCTCCAAAAATAATAATCTTTACCATAAAGATATCCAAAAAGTGTGAAGTCACCCCTGTTGTTTTTGTAATCCACACACTAATACCGGACGCTCCACGACATGGATCTATTCAAGTGATGTTATTTTGTAATTATACAAATTATGTACTATAGCACACTTTAGAAAACAAAGGTATAGTCTTATTGACAATTTTTTTTCTGATATGTAATTTGGGCGTTATTTATCGCCTACTATCAACGGTGTCACTGTAGAGCCGGAACCGCGGACCTCAAGATTATGATTTTTGATTCCCGGTATTAATAGAAGAATCACTTTTTTTCCTCACAGGTAAGGTTATTATTTTTAAATCCAGTAATACTGCAAGTAGTAACCTTCTTGATTACCGGTGATTATTGAAAAGAATCACTAGTGCTTACCCAAGTTTTTGCTGGGAAAGTAATGCCTCGCGCCAAATTGGTAACAACTTTCTCGTACATATATCAGTACTAATACTATTACACGGGCATGACATTGCGAGAAAAGAAAAAAAAAAAAAAAATAAAGTACTTCCGCTAGCTAATCCTACCAGCAGTTGCTTTCAAAAAATAAGTACTTCTCTTCGCAAGCATACCGAGCTTCTTCAAAAAATAATATCTTTTACACCGTAAAGATAACCAAAAAGGGCGAACTGCACCCTGTTGTTTTTGTAATGGCAACAGCACTAAACATCAACGCTCGGCAGGACATGGATCTAGTTCAATGATGTATATTTGTAAATAAATATAAATTATGTACTATAGCAACTTTAGAAAACAAAGGTAATAATTTTATTGGGAATTTTTCTTTTTCTGAAATGTATATTTGTGCATTAACTTATCGCTGCGAGCCACTGTGAGATGGCCGAAACCCTGATCTCAAAGACTATGATTTTGATACCGGTATTAATAGAAAAAGAATCAACTTTTTGCTACAAAGGTGTTATTATTTGGTTAAATCCCAGGTAATTACTGCAAGTATGTTAGAAACTTTCGGATTACCGGGTATTACTGAACAGAATCGCTAGTGCTTACCAGTTTTTGCTGGAATAGTCATAACCAACTAACATTTTTAGGGCTCATATTGGAATATAACCGCATCACAATTTTTTAAAGCTGTATCCAGGGATATTTCGGCAATGTGGTCGGCAGGAAAAAAGTTTGACACTCATTTGGGCAACTGCTTATGCCCGAACTCCTTAGACTATTCAGTCCAATTGTGATAGCCACAGTGGTGAATCTTGCTCTTTGCAGCCTTAGGTGTGGAGCCCGATTTCCATTTTTACAGCTCATTACAAGGGATTTTTCTCATACTAGCCGAATCCGAATGATTGTTTCACATTATGGTGAAATCACTGAAGAGAAGCATTGAAATTCCTCAGAAAAATGTAACTAGCATTACTATGCAAGGGTTTGTATGTAAAGGCGGGCCACTGCATCATAGTGGCATCGTATAAATAATTATCCTAAAATAGTTTTTATGTTTTTTCGTTAAGACAGAATATCAGGCCGAGGTGATTTTGATACCTTAGTAACAATTAGGAGCCACTGTGGTGCAATGGTGTAGCATGCCCCGCCTTGCATACACAAAGTCGTGGGTTCGATTCTGCTTATCGATCGAACAAAAAGGTTTTTCAGCGATGGATTATCCACTCAGTAATGGCTGGTGACATTTCTGAGGGGTTTTCAAAGCTTCTCATAAGTGTTTTCACTGCAATGTGGAACGCCGATTCGCGACTCGCACTATAAAAAGAGCCCGTTGTCAACTGAGGCTTAACATGGAATCGGGCAGCCACTCAGTGATAAGAGAGAAGTTCACCAAATGTGGGTAATCACAATGGACTCGAAATAGTTTAAGTGAACCTGATACATTGGGGGGCTGCCACCTAACCTTAACCGTAACGTAAGATTCTATTGTGAGTTTTTAAGAGTTTTGTCTATCACTTTTTGGCTGTTTCAAATTTACGATTGGAGGTATTATACAAATCTCGAGACCCTAGCCAAATTTGGAATAATAATAGGTTTCATTTGTTTCCAACAAGATCATGTGTAGTTAACTACGCTAATAGTATAATATATATATATACTATATATATATATAATATAATTATATATATATATATATATTATATATTATGTATATATAGATATATTATATATATATATATATATACTATATATATATATATATATATATCTATATATATATATATATATATATATATAATATATAATATATATATATATTATATTATATTATATATATATATAATATATATATAATATATTACTTATATTATTATATATATATATATATTTATACTATATATATATATATACTTATATATATATATATATTAATATATATATATATATATATATATATATAATATATATATACTAATATATATATAATATATACAAAAAAAAAAAAAAACTTCTGAGAGATTTGTTTAAGTTTTCAAAAAGGTATGAAGTATATACATTTCCAACTAACTATAAGATTGGTTATCGTGAATAATGCAATATACCTCAACTAGCTCAAGCGATTACTTGCCATATCCAGATTAGATTAACCACATTAGCATAAAAAAGGTAAATTACCTGGGAATAGAAAAGAAAAAAATTATGGGGTTAGCGATATGGCTTTTTATACGATGTATTATTTTAATTTTATTTTATTTTATTTATTTCATTTTATTGTTTAAAGCTTGATTTTTGAAGTGGTGGTTATGACAATTCGACTCTAAACTCAGCTTTGTGATATAAATTTATGGAGAAAAAATATTTTAAAAATAAATAGTTAAGGCCTTTATCTTATGTAATTCAAAATATTTCTATACGCGCTTAATATTTGTCTGAAATTTTGTGTCCCAAAAACTTAGGTTGAATTAGCCCCTACTGTTTATGTGAAGTCAATTAATTTTCTTCTTCTTCTTGCCTGTAAATAAGTGCAACGACTAGTTGCCTAGCGATTCAATAATTAAGGATAACTCTTAGTAAATAAATAGTTTTTCCATTCATTATTTAATTTTAAGATTTTCATTGAATTCAGCTTATCGAGTAATTCTAATCAAGCTAGCTTTATTCATTTTAATAATCAATGCAATAAATTCATGGTATAACTACATCAGGCTGTAATATATTCCAAGAACATTTAATTTCCAAAAATTGTAAATCATCATTGTTTGTAATGAAGACAAGACGACAAAAAAACTGCGCGTTCAGTAAATGTACTGGTATATGGCCCTCAAGGCAG
>PGFW01025509.1:19225-29229 GCA_003123925.1 Haematobia irritans
TCGGATTTTTTGAACGATTTAACAACACAAAAATAAATCGGTTACGGTACTTTCTTAAGGATAAAAATTTTTTGTCGTAAATCTAAAGTTGAGATTTTAAAGAAAAAATCTTGAGGATTTAAGGCTTCCACTTAGATTTAGCAAGATGATATCTGAAAAAATTTCACTTTGGTCGATAAGTTCTTTATATAAAGAGTTATTTGTAAAATAAATTGTTTCAAGAAAAAAACAAAACAGAATTATTTACTTTCTTATCTCTTCCGGAAATCTTCTTAGCTAAACCAAAACTACAGTTTTTTTAAGTAAAATGCAAAATTTGCCTGAAATAAATGTTTTAAGTTACACTTACTGTTTTAAACGTACAAAATTTAATCTTCACACTATTTGTTACTACAAAAACAAAAAAAATGCCATCACTGATGAAATAGTTTGTTGTTGTGGTCGTTATTTCACAAAAAAACTTTCATTACACCAAGCGGAAATTCTTAAGCACTGACAACTTATGTTCCCGATTCTAATCGAACTTTTTGGTTATTTTCCGCAACTTTACATTGATATAGGTCACTAATTTACTTGAACTTTATTCTTCCGTTTTTCCGTATACCGTTTTACCAATAATTTAAATTGCCAACGGGAACGCCAGGAGAACCAAAACATAAACACGACGAAACGACAAAAAGAAACACAAAAATTCAAGAAGATTTGACAATTTCTATTGATAAAGTTGGTACAACAAAAAACATGGTTACCGATTTGTTATCATTTTTGCGAAGTTGGTCATGGTATACAAATAATATGGGAATAATCCCAAAAAAATCTTTGTGTCAAAAAAATAAATAATTATTATCGGGCAGCATGAGGCATGTGAATTTGCGACCAATTATGCTATGTTCCCACGTAATCCTATTTAATGTTTCCCACAAACCTTTTCTATTCAAAGGCTTATCCAAGAGCATAAAATAGTAAGACCAAGGTCATTGACGTATTTCCAAACCTATTTCTGCCTGAGATAATCGGTGTCTCACAAACGGGAATTTAGATGTAAAAAACGAGGAAGCCAAACAAAAAGAAGAATCCCAGCAATCCTATACGAATCTGGTAAATGTGAGCATTACCAGATATACAGCCGACCAAAGTAATGCAGTAGAGACGTAGTGGCGTCCCACGGGCTCAACACGACAGAAAGCAAAATGCAAAGGAACGTAAGACTGTCCGCAATAAGGCAGCCTAAAATTAGGTTTCCTTCTTGTATTTCATAGATGGCGGGAACAACAAAGGGTCACGTATGAAGCGATAGTGTCTGACATCCACAAAAAAAGGAGCAAGTATCACAGATACCTAGGGGTTGTACGTATCACGCTCGGATGGGGGTTTAAATTCAGAGTGATAGCTCATTGCTCGCTCTCTCTCCCACCCACATAAAACAGCGACCTGAGGAGACAGCGAGAAGGTGAGCAGAGATGTTAACGTTTGAATGTTTGATCATGGACTCGACGCCGACTAACCAGCTTAATTACAGTGCGCCAGAGCGTGGTGGCGGGAACTATAATAAGTAGCGATTAAGCACCAGCATTCTCAGGGAATGCGGCGCAGCTCCCAGAATGTGAGTGTTCTGACCATGTTGCGCTCTAAAAGACTTATGAGGCCCATAAATAAAAAGAATCGCCCACCGGGACACGCAGCAGAACAAATAAACAAGCGACTATTAAAACAAAAGTAGCTTAAACCGACACTTACCAGATATGAGGTCCCATTAAAAAAGAAGAACGGGGGAAAAAACACTTAGAGAAGTAAAACAGGCAAAAATATGATCAGAGCTTCAAAACTCAAACTGGTGGGTAAACATTAATTCCCACCAAAGTTTGTATATTGAAGATTAAAAAAATAAAAAGAGAGCGACACGAAGAGCCGCGACAGCAAATTCTATATAATTAACTTTACCTACCCACCCATTCTATTCTAAAACGTTCAAAAACTTGATAAAAGTGTTTCCATCTGACTTATAACGTATATTTTTACATAATCCAGATAATCTGCAGGGGGCATATATATAACTGTAAGTTTTATTCTGCTAAAACATACTCTTATATCATGGATTATACACAGAAAAATGTTTTGCGTGACTACCCACCGAGACAAATTCTTATTTCGTTCATTTCTTCAGCGTGTGAGATCACAATAGAAAACTGAAAAACAAATTTCCTAATAACAAACTCACAGGAGACATTGTATGTTACCAAAAAAATTTGCAAGTTATACACATGAATTGTCAAACAAATGGCAATTTTAAAAATGTAAACGCCGAAAATCGTCGCCCCCCTCCTACGGGTAAGAGAGAACAGAAGCTATCAATAGTAGTGCAACAACGAAGAATGGCTTGGAACAGCCAGCAACGACACACATATACTACCACAATAGTAAAGAAAAAAAATAAAGACAATATACGGGAAATTTGAACCCTCCTGATGAATAAGAGCTTTGTTCCGATAAAATGCGGTTCTGGATTGAATATACGAGCGCCAATTGACTAAAATAGCGAAAGATCATGAAAACCAGCAGTACAAAACAATCATAAGCGAGCGGCTTAGTTGGCAAAGCGAACTCTTCTTTTCTGTCTCCAGTCAGTGCGCGTCTATAGAGTCACCGACAGCAACAAGTTTGTATCGCAGAAAGTGAATCAATAAAAGAGTATCGAAAAAAAGAGGAGCATGAAACGGTATGCCTCTATAAATTTCCACGCTCAGTAATATCGATTAAGTCTTCTAAATATAAAGACAACATTGCAACGTTAAATTATTTATTGAGTAAAACAAAAAATTTTTCTTAGCATAGTGATCCCAGCCAGTGGCTTGATGTATTAAACGTCAAAGAGGAGATACGAAGATGTATGGCTTGATTGCCCCCCTTAAAACAGGGTCTATACAGGCGGAGAGGTACCGAGTTGTTCAATTCTTGTTAAGTCTCCCAAACGAATTCAGAGCAATCCGGACTTTATACATACAGGACGAGCTAGTTCACCTGGAATTATAATAATTCACTTTTTACGGAGAATTTAGAGGCTTCCGAGAGAGCGAGCGAACAATATGCCCTACAAATCTCTGATGATAGGTGGGATAAAGGTCGCCCAAAATCTTCTTTTTTATTGTATTCATTTCTGTCTCTTCCATATATTAAAAACATGCTTTTTAAGCTTTAAAAGTAAAGACCCACGAAAAAGAACACATGCAGCATTTATATATGATGTGGAATTGCGATACGTTAGATAGCAGGCATTCTAAATATGATGACTCCACACTTCTCCATGCTATATACCTTTACAACTCATTAGCTCCACCCCTCAAAAATTAAACTCTCTATAACGCTTTAATATATCTATTCGCTTCATCCTTCTGTTATATTGTGCATCCTGGGGCGAATTTTTTAGCCTTCTGGCCAGCCGTACGAACCAGCGCCGCGAGAAAACGGCCGAGAGTGAGAAACACCGGCTGCAGAGATAGAGGATGCAAATGCCGGGTAACGCACTAGGTACGAAATCGTGCTCTTTTCCGTTCATTTGGGTGTGGGGCGAAGGAAAAACAAATTATTCCTCTCTTTTTCTTCAAATTTCTTTCATTTTCCGTGCTTTTTTATTCTTAGGCTCATAAATTTAACTTTACTTTTTTATCTCTCTTCTCTTCGAAGATTTTTGTAAACGTGCCAGAACAGAGGAATTAATTAAAACACGTGTGATCTCGATTATAGACGCTAATAAACTGCATCATATCTGATTCTGGGCTAGGGGTCGGAACGATAACTAACCAGAGTAAATCAGGGGATGCAACTCTGGCTCTCTACGTATGATATCATATCGTCAGACCACAAAAGACCAAACGAAACACTGGCGCTGAAAGAGGGGTGCGGACAGGCGCACGAAGGGCGCAATAACGGAAAGAAGGAGTGCAAAAACACGGAGGCGCGGTTAATTGAATGGCCACACCCATATCCATCAAGTTGTCAACGGCGAGATCTATCTTCAGCGATCTGCAACATTTCAGAAATTTTCTTTTTATTCACGAGTCACTCAGAAACGATATCTTACTCTCACATATATAAGCTGCAACCGCGGAATAATCCAAACAAATCAGATGTGAGTAGTTTGCTTGTGAAGTTAGGAGCGGTAGTGCAAATAAATCATCATAAAATAGATCGAGTACGACTCAGTTACAAAAAAGAACGAAATATCGGGGAAAAGATCGGCGAATGAAGAATAAAACCCGACACAAAAACACTTTTAAAGAAGGACGGAGTCTCCGTCCCATCGCGATAAACGATATACAATGCACACACTAAGAACGAGACATAAGCAAAGGAAAAGTTCGGGAAGAAGCGACGTACCAAATACATAGGAGTTGTTCTCTGGTGCAAAAATAGTGAAAAATAATTCAGGTCAACGAAAAATATATATTTTACAAAGATCCAAAGGCACTTGGTTTTAGCGCTAGATACTGTAATTCGACATTCGTAATATTAAAGATTATCGAGTTGAAAAAACAACGGCACTGTAAAACAGCAGAACCTAAAAACCCCTATAACTGAAATCGATACGACTAAGGCGATGAAAAAACCACCGAATAAAAGGACTAATCAAAACGCCATTTTGCGTGACTGCAAAACTGAAATCTGTTTTCTATATATTATTACACCGCGCAGCAGAGTATAAAACGACTCAAAAGTAAAGAAGAAAACAGGCCCAACAAAGGAGCCAGAACCAGACAGGAAACCAAAAAAAAATGACGATCAAGAGGGGAACCCACCACCAGAGGAGGGGGTGGAGATCATAGCGGCAGCAGGGAACATCAGCGAAAGAGGAGCTCCGCGCGGCCGCCCCGCCGGGAGAAGAAAAAGCGAAGACAAACAACGACAAAATGAAGAGACCTCCCCCCCACTAGATGTATGGTAACAAATGTCCGGAGAAAACCACAAAGAGAGAAACAGAAATAAGGTCTGTTCGACAGAAAGCATGAAACTTAATATATATAGATGCCTTTTATGATCTCGGATCCCAAAGCATGACCCAGCAAATTAGAGAAACGTGAGAAACAGTATGGCCCGATGAGAGAGGAATGCGGAATTAACGGCAGAGTGTGATTAACTAAGAAAAAATCTACAAAGTCATACCTACGGCCGGTTAGACACGAAGAACCATAGTCGTGTTAAACTAGATACGACTCATTACCTGAATCGCAGAACTCTCGTAAGAGTGAGAAACGCCGCGGAACCTTAGAGCGGCTGGAAACATTACAGTGAACCAGAGAATAGACCATTGACAGGGCGACCATGTAAATGTTATCCTGGCATGCGAAAACACGAACGAGAGAGTACTATACACCTATCACATTGCCTCAACTGGGACTATACACTAGGATTGGACTAGTAGAAGGAAAAACGGAGACATGAATCGTAAACGGCGTAGTTGCGGCAAATAACAAATAAGGCGATCCTTAAGCAGAGTAAAAAAAGCGCAGAATGAGCACAGGTGAGTACGTAATATCTTTTGCAACCCGACGTAGCCTCCACAGCTGACATGAATAGACGTACACTGTCACCAGAATAAAAGATGATGTGGCTGGAAGTGCGCCTGCGTGTTCATTGCCATGACGAGAATAGATGATGTGTCGCGGCCCGTTGCGCGAGAGAGTGCCAGGCAATGCACCTCATTAGCCTACCAGCAAGTGAGCGACGTAAGACTGAGGCATTATAGGCGAATACGGCGTGCAGCGTTGCAGATGCAGACTGAGCTGATGGCACAAGCCCAGGAGTTACGGCATAGCCTCGTGATGAAAGACCCCCAACCAACAGAGGCGCGACCCACGGTGAACAGCGCTTATTCCAGACGACGCCGTGTGTGCCGGTGGCCGACGGAAATAACAATAATATGTAGACGGGCGGGGCGAGGCCACACCGACGGGATAATTGTGAAAAGCAGCTATAAACTGAAAGCTATGTCATAATTATCGTATATATTTTGTCAAAATTGTGTTTACAGTTAGTAAGAGGAAATTTTTTTTCAAAGAATTTCCTACAGGTTTTCATACAATAAGAGCAAATGACCTATTTTAGTCAACAATGCGTTAGAGAGAGCTAGAGAAATAATCTATAAGAAGCACGCAATTCTCGTTCATCGCAGCAATACTTAATGGCAGCCAGATATTATCTAAATAGACAAAGACACATGGCGGACAGCAATCGAGTTCTCGAGCCGCATCGCGCCACGTGTGTGCTCTCGAGAGTCGGGCTTGTCTACAAGATAAGAAGAAACCTGTTTCTTCTTGACACCCAATTTAGCAATAATCAAACAAAAATGGAAAATTATTTTTATAGAAAAATGTTGCAATAAGGAAACAATAACTATTCTGTCGGAAACATTTCTTGTCACCACAACAATTAAATCTCACATCTTCTATAGAAAATTTTGTCAGAGGAATTCTATTTCTATTACAAAATTTATTCCTGACCCAAAATTTTATTTCTATTCTCAGACAAATTTTCGTCAACAAGTTTCTCTATATAAAATTTTGTCAGAATTTACATAATTCTATAAGAAAATTTTGTCAACATTTATTTCTATGGAAAATTTGTCAAACATTTTATTTTTATAGAAATTTGGTCAAAATTTTATTTTTTTAGAAAGATTTTTTTGTCAACAAATTGTATGCCTAATAGAAAATTTTTGTCAACATTTTATTTCTATGGAAAATTTGGGTCAAAATTTTATTTCGTATAGACGAATTTGCAACATATTGATTTATAGAAAATTTTTGCTTCAAAAAGCTATTTGAACATAGGAACTATTGGCACAATCTATTTCTAAGCAAAATTTTTGTCAAAATTTATATGTCCATAGAAAATTTTTATAAATTTAGTTGCTTCTATAGAAAATTTTTGGTCAAAATTTTGTTTTTCCGTTATAGGAAGTTTTTTTTTAATTCTATAGACAAATGTTTGTCAAACATTTTATTTTCCTATTCACTGAAAAAACCATTTTCAAAATTTACTTATTTATAGAAAATTTTATTGTCAAATAAGTATTTCCTTATTGAAAAAATTTTGTTCAACAAATATAGCTCATAAACCATATCTATGGAAAATGTTGCTCAAAATTTCTCATTACTCTATATAGAACAATCTCTTGCAACAATTTCCATAAATACCCTATTTATAGAAAATTATTGTCAAAAAGTATTTGAAAATAGACTATATTATTTGCCACGAATTCTAATTCAAGGCAAAATTTATTTCTATAGAATTTTTGGATCTTCAACACAAAATTACGTCACATTATAAGAAAAATCTTTTTCCAGTAGTAAACTATCTAATTATTTCCTATAGAAAATTTGAAAAAATGATTATTCTAATAGCAAATGGTCAAAATTTTATTTCTTTAGAAATTTTTGTCAAAATTTTATTCCTATGATTTATAGCAAATGTTTGTTGACAAATTATTTATAAAATTGCAACAATGTTATAGAACATGTTGGGAAATTGTTATTTTTATTAGAAACATATTTGTGAAAAATTTTATTTATAGAAAATTTTGTTCAAAAATTTTATACATAAAAATTCGGACTCATACCAAACATTTTATTATCTATAAGCAAAACTAATTTTTGCAAATTTTATTTCTATAGAAAAATTTTGACACAATTAACAAACATATTTCTATAGAAAAATTATATGTCAAAACTTTTTACTTTTTATAGAAATTTTTGTCAAATTTGAAATTCACTTATTGAGAAATTTTTTTTGTCAAATTTTTTGCAAAATTTTATTTTTATAGAAAATTTGTCAAAACAAGTAATTGAAATAGAAATTATTTTGCCACAATATCGTATTTCTAGCAAAACTTTAATTACAACTAGAATTATTTGTCAAAATTTTATTTCTAATAGAAATTTTGTAAGGTAAGAAATTTCATAATTCATATAGAAATTTTGTTAAAATTTTATTCTTTATTTAGAAATTTGTCAAAGATTCTATAGAAAATTTGTACAACACAAATTATATCTTATATAAGAAAATTTTGTCAAATCTAGATTAACATAAAAAATTACCTACCTCTGCATGGGTCAATGGACAGGATCTCCTTCTTTACTAGCCGACCGTCCTCCGGCTGACCAGCTGTGAGTATCATTCGTGAAACAGACGGTTTAAGAGCTTGGAAACATCAAAACTATACAGCAGGGATAATTCGCCGCGGAAATCTTCAGGTCAATAAAAGGTATCTTGGTCAAAACTGCGAATATGAAACCACCATGGCACACCACTCCCCTCTGCATTCAAATCGAGGGCGCTAATAAGGCTAAAACACAGTCCAGCACCACGAATGGATCCATATCTTAATGAGAGGGATTGAAAATTCCAAGTTAACCTCTCCAGTGTGTACGCAAATAGGGATTAGAGTTGGAATTCATCAACATATAAAACGGAAAAACATTATCCTGACACCATAATATCATGTATAGAAAATGAAGCCAGCGCCCGTCGCTAGACCGCAAGACATGAAATACAGTGTCGACTCCATGTCTCGATTCAAAAACATAAAAAGCTCTGCATGCCCAAATTAACATCAAACACGAATAACTCTCAAGATTCATAAATGTAAGATTATTAAGAAAAAAAGATAAAAACATACCTCAATAATTAGACCAGTTCTGCATTATTATAACAAAATTTTGAACCTTCGACCACAATCAATCAATTTCAAAACTTGCTTAACAGTTTTGGGGCAAAAATTTAGCTCCAGAAAATTTTTAACAGATGTTAAATTTGGATTGTAAGATTTGGTTGTACAACTAATCTCATTTACCATTCGAATAACTTCAAATTGACAGCCTGCTTTCTGTATGTCGATCGAGCTTTATCGATCGGACTGGATAATCTGGCTATAGCAAAAAAAAGAGATATTCATGCGCCAAACCTATCAGCATGTGTAAGAGTGGAGATAGTACACATTATACAACGCTCCGAACATACAGAATTAGAGCTTCCCTATACAGCACTCAACTCAAACAGCACTGTATGGCATTTATGAACTCGCCGCGAATAATGCCAGCCGCGACTGAAATAGGAACAGCTCAATTAAAAGAACACCAAAGAATAACAGTCAAATTAGTAAGACTGAGCCTGCCAAACAGCCGCGCGAAAGGCAAACATCGTATTGCAAGTGTCAAGTGAGCCTGATACATGGGGCTGCCACCTAACCTATCTATAGCGCAATACATAATTTTAATTTTATTATTATTAATTCGATTTTAATTATTATCCAAATAAGAGTTTTTGTTATTATAAAATACACAATTTTAATTTTGATTCATAAAATATTTCATGCTAATAATTAAATCAATATTTATTTTTTATGTTCTTTTTTAATATAAAAAATTTTTCACAAACATAAACAGATATTTGTTTACAATTTTCACATTTGAATGCACATAAATTATGACTACACTTTAGCCCAATTAGCAACGCCCCGACGACGACGACCGATCATATAATTCTCATACATACAGATTCCAAATGCATTATCTAGATATTGTGGACTATCCCATTTATTTAAACAGTGTTTATTTTTATTTATATTAAATGCATTTTATTTTTTGATTATTACTATTATGACGTATCGTCCATCGTTTATCGCACACGTAGCGTAGATGCTTTTTGATATCTTTTCACGTCCAAAGTCAAATTTCAACTGATGCGTCCACAAAATGCATGAGAACTGAAAATGTTTTTCTGACGAAAAAAATACAACAACTCTCAAAAATTAAAAAGTAAAATATATTAAATAAAAAGAGAGAAGATTGCCTGGACGAAAAAAAAACAACAACTTTCCTTCAAAAAATTAAAAAGTAAAAATATATTAAATAAGAATGACGACAAAAGCAAGCAAAGCGTTATAATAGTTGCAAAAAAAAAAACATAAAACAGCAATAGACAATTAAACAAGGCACTAAAATCCTCATACA